>CM052348.1:23477274-23612800 GCA_028551395.1 Casuarina glauca
ACTACAAACAAGTTGAAGTCACTCTATGACAACCCAGGCCTAGCCTGCATCGCTCTGCAGTACATAAAAGCCTATCAAGGTGATTGCGGTGCAGTAGGGGGGACTAATGCGAAGAGGCCTGCTGATACTGAGTTTGCTCAAACTTTTGCCCCCAACTGTGGTGTTACGGCCTCAACTCTGGCCCCCCTTACGGGTCGTTTAGTTGGCTGCCAATCTCGTTATGTTGTTGCTTCTGAAGCATTTTCAGGTATCTTGATGAAAAACAACAAGAGCCTAGAGATACTTTACAATAAGAATCACACAGAAGTTGGAGCTGCTGTGAGTGGCAGTGATGGTGGATCTCCATACTTCTGGTGTGTGTTGTTTAGCGGTGGCAACACAAATAGCAGCTTTGCTTTGGAGGGAGGGGTGGCGAAGTTGACGAGACCCGGTTGCTTTAGTGGTGCTAATGATGAGTGCAGTGGTGCTTATGATTGGTCTCAAAGCCGGCGTGTATGGCCGTTTGCCGCCACAGCTTTGCTTGCAGTCGTATATGCTTTTGGACTATGATCAAATTTTTTTCCAGAATTTGACGACTACTTGATCGGGGGGCATATTTTGTTCTGCTTGTGGCGATAGGCTTGGCCCCTTCTCATTCAATTCTGCTTTGTATTTCCTTTTCCTTTGTTGACTGTAAGTGAAATATCCATTTAATCTCTTGTAAGTGGGAGATCCATCTGAGGGCAATCGTTCTTCCCTCGTGTAAACTTATATATTTCGTCTGAGGGCAATTATTCTTTTCCACATGATTTTTTTGTGCAGAGAACTTTTCATTCTCTTAATTTGTTTTCACAAAGCGAACGGTCAACTACAGGCTAAATTTCTTTGCATGCGCCTGCTATTTGCATCTGCCCTGAGATATGCGGCCTCGTTGCACCGTCCCGGTGCGCCTCTGTTCCCACTGGTTGGCAGCTTTCAGTGATTGGAAGACACCTTTTTTCAAGGTTGAGTCACATTACTAAAAGAAAGTATACAAATGCAGACTGTTTAAAGGAGACTCTGTATATTCAACTCAATATCAAAGTTTGCAAACAGAGGTCAGTTTTATAGGCTCTCGCGTGTACATGTTTGCAGTATACAAAATCGGGATATACAGCGTCAGCTGCATGAGTTTGTTGAGCATCGTTGAAGTGCTCTGCTATTAGCTTCACAAAAACTTCTGCCGCTATTGTGCGGTGGCCTCTTACATGAGGTGTGAGGTGCCGGAGGCTCCTGATGAGAGTGAATGTGGAATGAGAGAGACGTTGCTGATGTCTTGCCCGGAGATTTAAAAGGATGTTTTAAGCCTGTGTTTTGGTTTTGGGCTAGAGGGACTTTGGAATCTGATTTCGTTAATGGGCTTGGGCTTACGAATGGAGGTGACAAGGGGTTTGTTTTAATATCCCCTCGAATTTGGGATGGTAACTCTTTAAGTTTGCAATCATTTTTCCAATCTGTTTTTTGGGGGGAAAGAGGTTTCATGTTTTAGTACACTTATACTCCGATCCACCCCGC
Organism: Casuarina glauca; assembly: GCA_028551395.1. Lineage (NCBI taxonomy): Eukaryota > Viridiplantae > Streptophyta > Magnoliopsida > Fagales > Casuarinaceae > Casuarina > Casuarina glauca. Next base: position 23,478,808 of record CM052348.1, read on the forward strand.
CGGCGTAATGAATAATGCGTGCATATAATGCAATATACTGTCAACTGGAAACCCCTAGTCTCCACTGAATCAAAGCTCTTTACAGGATAACGTTAAAGGAAACCACGATTTATTTAAATGACTTCAGTGTTGCTTATATTGCGACAAAGCAACTCGAGGATGTCAATTCCGGGATCAAATTACTCGCAGCAAACGAGAAATGGAACCATCTGACTCATTAAATATGGCTGGAAGAGTAACAACAAGAAAGTTGAAAAAGAAGATAAAGAGTTCGACATGCAGTCCAACTCGTTATGCTGAACTTTAGATTATTACGAAGTTAATGTGGTTGAGGCTCAGCAACAGAAGCTAATGATGTATTGTAGTGGAAACAACCATCTCCAATCCATTCATCCAGTATTTCCTCGGAAAGCCACAGGTCGCTGGAGCCCCTGCTCTTACCCCTTTCCGGAATGCCATAATCAAACTCATATAGCCTCCAAAAGTCAGAATCTGAAATGTCAGACATCAAAAGCTCCCCCAAATCGAAGTCCATTGCAAAGTTGCCAGAATCATCTTCCTCGGAAGCGAGCAACACATCATTTAATAAGTTTTTGTCTGTAGAGTTTGCTGGTGCCACAGTAGTGCTTGGAGTTTCGGCTTCGAGCGGCTGTGGGGCACCTAAGACCTTACTGCACTTGGACGCCTTTGGTTTGATTACCCTGGATTCCACAACCGTGGAACCAGCCGGGGTTTCAGCAGAAAGATGAGTCTCGGTTTTCTTTACGATGTTTCTGTTAGAATGCTTTGACTGTTCTCCTTTCACCTTTTTCCCCAAAACTGTGTTCCAGTAGTTCTTGATTTCATTGTCTGTTCGCCCTGGAAGTCTCCCAGCTATTAGGGACCATCTACAAACTCCAAAAACAGGAAACATTCCACTTTTCTGAGTTCGCAAATTATCAAAGTAGCAATAAGTTTTGATTATAGTGTTTCAAGTAAGGTCTTATGAATTCAAATTCAAGACCGGTGGAAGGGACAAGGAGAGAGGATATATTAAGGACAGGGTAAACAAAAGACCTGTTGCCCAGAAGCTTGTGAAGTCTGATGATGAGATCCTCTTCCTCAAGGGTTATATTGCCCCTTTTAATATCAGGTCTCAGGTAATTCAACCACCTGAGTCTGCAACTCTTTCCAGATCTTCTTAAACCTGCTCAAAAGAGTAACAATGGCTTTCACGTATTAGATAAACCAAAAAGAAATTCAACATGTTTCATAAAGGAAATTCACCTATTCCCTCTCTTCTCCTCCATCAAAACTTTCACTTACCAGTTCCCTTGGCAATGGTTCTCCATTTTCCTTCACCGTGGGTTTTGATGTAATCTGAGAGTTTTTGGTCCTCAAGAGCAGTCCAAGCACCCTGGTTCAGTCCCTCTTTCGAGCAACAAGGACTTCTCCCCATTTGCACTCAGATAGACAACCAAGCACAACTCTCTCTCCCCTTTCTGCCAAAGGGAAAGTAGGGCTTGGTTGGTGGAGGTTTGTGCGGGAGGAATTTATCTATTGGGAGATGACTACTCTTATGTATAGTGCTCGACTTGTTTCGTAGTGACCAGATCCAACCTTCAGTCAATGTTCAACGCCCGTCGCACCTCGCATCAAAGACTTTTGTTGCCCATATTGCAAATTGAAGCAGGTACCGACTGATGTGTGGATCTTACAATTAAAAACAGCCATTGGCATTATGACATTTATTATGCACACCACGTGACTGCCTTGGGCAAGTTGTTCAAGAGTGGTCTAGAGTGCAATCTCTTGTTATAAAAAGGTACAGTCACTTTTTTTTTTTCTTTTTTGGTTCTTTTAGCAAAGCCTTAGTCGATAGATTCATTAAGTTGAACGCTTATTGTGTGTCGAAAATGAGGAATCTTCTTCGTGAGACAAATACTACCAAGTTCCTAGAACGTCAGTACCAGACTTATTGAAATGGACGAGGCATCCTTTTTTCACGTCAAACTGAAATAAAGACTGTAAAAGGCATCTTGAGCTCACTTTCTGAAAGAAAACTTGATCAGTTGGAATGCAAATAATGGTGAGGAACACGAAAACACATCGTGGAGTGTTAAATGAACTAAAACGAGAGAGATTTTGGAGTAAATTCTTGTTTATTGATGAACAAGATAAACCAAGACTACAAGAGAGATGGGAGATATGAATCCCAGATGATGAAGAATGGTTGTATGGCTTCATATTTATATAGAATTCAAAATGTTAAGGAGCGTCTTGAGGAGCGTCTTGAGGAGCGTCCTGAGGAGCGTCTTGAGGAGCGTCCCGAGGAGCGTCTTGAGGAGCGTGCTGAGGAGCGTGCTCATCTTTGAACAGCCCCCCTCAAGCTGAAGGTCGATATGAGTTGATAACATTCAGCTTGCCGAGGAGATGAGCATGTTGATTTGCCCCTAAAGCTTTTGTGAAGACATCGGCTGGTTGATCTTTGGTCCCCACATGATGAGTCCTAATTATGCCTCGTTTAATTTTTTCTCGGATGAAATAACAATCAACATCAATGTGTTTGATACGTTGATGCACCATGGGATTTGTTGCGAGTTCCATCGCAGCCTTGTTGTCACAATGTAAAGTTACTGGTCGTGGAACTTTAATTCCCATGTCCCCAAGTAAGCTTAGTAACCATATAATCTCACATGAGGTGTAGGCCATAGCTCGGTATTCTGCTTCTGTAGAAGAAAGTGACACCACTGCTTGTTTCTTGCTTTTCCAAGAAATAAGTGAGTCCCCAAGCATGATGCAAAAACCAGTGACAGATTTCCTCTCAACCTTGCAAGTTGCATAGTCTGAGTCGCAATATGCCTTCAATTTATATCCTCCAGAAGCAGGAATGAATAAGCCAATACCTGGACAACCTTTTAAGTATCGCACCAATCGAATGGCGGCCTCCCAATGAGATTTTTTCGGGGAATGCATGAACTGAGCCAAGTTATGAACTGTGTAAGAAATGTCAGGCCTGGTGACGATGAGATAGTTTAATTTTCCAATGAGCTGCTGATACCTTAGCGGTTCGCTCATAAGTGGATCATCATCGCGAGGCACGTGTGCTCCTTGATCATGTTTATAAGTGGTCAACGACAAGTTGGTGTCCATGGGGTTGTCAACAGGTTTCCCTCCCCCAAGCCCAAGCTCGTCTATCATCTCGAGAATGTACTTGCGTTGACTTAGATGAATTCCTTTCTCATCACGAAGGACCTCAATCCCAAGGTAATACTTGAGATCTCCCAAGTCCTTGATGTGGAAAACTGAATGGAGGTATGTTTTCAACTCTTGTATGCCCTCAATGTCACTACCTGTAATGAGAATATCATCAACATAAATCATGAGGATGACGATATGATTACCTTTTTGGCGGACGAATAAGGAGATGTCATGCATAGAGTTCTGATATCCAGTAGCTAACAGGGCCTCAGTGAATTTCTCATACCATTGTCGGGCCGCTTGTTTAAGTCCATAAATAGACTTTTTTAACTTACAAACTTTTTCACTAGCCTCTGTTGGATATCCTGGTGGGGGTCTCATGTAGACCTCTTCATCGAGATCTCCCTGTAAGAAGGCGTTGTTGACATCCATTTGGTGGATACCCCACTGGTTCTGAGCAGCTAAGGAAAGAGCACACCTGATTGTGATATGTTTGACTACAGGAGCAAAAATTTCATGATAATCAACTCCCTCTTTCTGACTGTATCCTTTTGCCACTAATCTTGCTTTGTATCTCTCAATGGATCCATCAGCCCGATACTTGATCTTGTAGACCCACTTGCAGCCGATAGGTTTCCTACCTCGAGGTAAATCCACTACCTCCCATGTGTTGTTTGCCTCTAATGCTTGTATCTCTTGTGCCATAGCCTCTTGCCATCTAGGATTGTTAATTGCCTCATGGTGATGCATTGGCTCAGTTTCAGTGGAGATGGATGCAATAAAATGCTGGCTAGTTTCTGGCAAATGAGCATATGAGATGTAGGTGGAAAGAGGATAAGCTGAGGATTCTGATTCGGCCACATGGATGGTAGGGCATATGTAGTCTTTGGACCATAAAGGGTTGTACGGCCCCTTCTCCTTCTCATTAGGAACATCTGGAGTACAAGATAAGCTCACCGGGGAGCTGGCCGGATTGCTACAGTACCCGCACAGCAGCAGCCCGCTGCTGTGCGGTCTCACTCTCTCTCTCCTGCAATCTCACGCTTAAACTGGCCTGGTTTCCCTAGTAGGACGTCGAGGGGGTATATGTGGCTGCAAGGTAGGGCTCGATGAGGAGTTAGTATCACCGTCATCGGAGAAGATGTCGAGTGGATCAGCTGAGGGTGGTGACATGATAGGTGTTTGAGCTGATTCAGGCAATGGTGAAGGAGGTGAGGGGTGGCTATGATCAGAAGCAGGCAATGTGGGTGTAGGGGATGTCAAGTTAGAAGATACCTCAATGTCATGTGTCTCTGGAGCCTCTGGAGTGAGTTTTGTCAAAGGTCCCGGCATGGTAGGTTGTGATTGGGTCTTTATGTCCGAGAAGGGAAACACATTTTCATAAAACTTGACATCCCTACTTACGAAGAATTTGTCATTTTTGGGGTTATACAAACGATAACCCTTTTGACTTTGAGCGTATCCCATGAAAATACTAGGGATCGCTCGGGGGGCAAATTTGTCTTTAGGGCCAACAGTGGTAGCGTGGCATAAACATCCAAAAACACGGAGGTGGAAAAATTTCGGTGATTTTCCAAAAAGTTTTTCAAAAGGTGTGACTCCGTGCAAAATAGTAGAAGGCATCCTATTTATGAGATAGGTTGCAGTAAGGATGTATTCCCCCCAGAATCTGTCAGGCATTGAGCTTTGAAATTTTAAAGCTCGCGCAACATCCAGAATGTGACGATGTTTGCGCTCAACTACACCGTTTTGTTGCGGTGTGTGGACACATGAACTTTCGTGTCTAATGCCTCGTGATGTGAACAAGTGTTTTGTGTGTTGGTTGAAGAAATCAAGTGCATTATCTGTTCTAACACATTTGACCTTCGTGTCAAATTGGTTCTTGACCAGTGCAAGGAACTCTTCCAACCGTGAATAAGTTTCACTTTTGACTTTCATGAGAAATGTCCAAGTTCCTCTAGAGAAGTCGTCCACAAGAGTGAGAAAATATCGTGACCCGTCATGACTGGGGATTTTGTAAGGTCCCCAAACGTCTATATGAACTAGGTCAAAAATCTTTTGCGTGGTATGATCGCGCGTAGAAAATGAGTTGCGAGTTTGTTTCGCAAGTGGACAAATCATGCAAGGCTCGTGTTGAGAGAATTTTAAAAATTTGAAATCATTGATAAATTGAAATTTTGCATCAGACATATGTCCAAGTCTACAATGCCAAAGTTTAGAATTCAAAACATTACTAGTAGACATTTTGCTAGCAAAAACAGGAACATGCTCTAGAGAATGTGTGACAGTTTTCTTGTCAGAGCATGCGACAAAATAATAAAGACCATTTCTAACGCTACCAAGGCCTTTGACTTCACTCGTCCAAATGTCCTGAAACACACAAAATTCAGCATAAAATATGATGCGGCATTTGTTTTCATGACAGAATTTTGAAGCAGAAATGAGGTTGAATTTAAAATCTGGAGAATATAATACGGTATTTAATTTTAGGGTATCTGAAATGTAAGTTTCTCCAATATGTGTTACCAATGCACCATCACCATTTGGAAATTTAACTTTCTTAGATCTAGAGGCACATGGTATAACTGAATGCAAGCATGGCAAATTTGCAGTAATATGGTCGCTAGCACCGGAATCTATTATCCAACAATTTTTTAAGAGATCAGAAGTACCTGCCAAGTAGACTTGAGTATTCGGATTGTCCTTTTTGTTGCCAAAAAGAGTCATAAATTTTTGGTAATCCGTCTTGGTGATGAAGACGTGATCCGAATCCTCTGTTGCCAAATTGGCTTTGCTCTCTTCTCTAAAATTCCGGTGTCCTGGTGGGAAACCATGAAGCTTGTACCATTCCTTCTTTTCGTGGCCATACCCCTTGCAATAGTCACATTGAGGGCCCACTAATCGATAGCATTTTTCCTTTTTGTGACCTTTTTTTCCGCAGAAGGCACATTTATCATTGCATGGGAAAGTCGTCCCTATAAATGGATTCGCCGTAGCAACTCTCGACCCCCCTTCTGGGGCTATTGCGTCGGGGCAATGTTTTGCCGTAACAAACGCAAACTCGCCAGTTGTCTTTCCTGATGAGATTCGGCGATACTCGGCCTGACAGAGGATCGAGTAGGTCTGAAAGAGGTCAGGGGCGGGCTGCATGACGAGAATTTGCTCTCGTTGCGGTACATAGCATTCATCAAGGCCTCGAACGAACTGAAAGAATTTCATTTCGTCTTCATGCTCTCTCCAATCGTTGAAGGAAGCCATCCGAGGGCGTTTCAACTCAATTAGAGCATTGAGCTCATTCCAGAGCTCTTTCAATCGACCGTAATAGGTTGCGATTGACTCTCCTCCTTGCTGAATCGTGCACAGCTGAGTCGTTAGGTCAAAAACCCTAGACCTATCGACTTGTTGGTATCGACTTCTTAATTCGAACCACATCTCAGCTGCAGTTTTGGTATAGAGGAGCCCGTGGTGTAGGTGATCAGCTATGGAGTTCAAGATCCACCCCCTACAAACATTATTGCATCTTTCCCACTGTTTTCTGGTTGGAGAAGCAAGCTCGGGGACGCAGTAGGAACCGTCGACGAATTCAGTTTTGTTCTTGATTGATAGTGCAATCATCATGGTTTCGCTCCAAGCTGCGTAGTTAGAGCTTCCTTCGAGCTTGATTGCAACCAGAGGCTGCGAAGTGGTGTCACTGGGTTGCAGATAGAGGGGGTCGGATGCATCTAAAGTTTGAACCTTAGAATTTGAGGGTTGTTCAGGTGGTGGAGGAACTGAAGAATTTGGGTTTACAGGCGGCGGAGTAAGCGGAGGAACCTGCTGGTAGGTGCTGAATTGGTTCCGACTTTCTCCGCCGCTGTGGTTTGGCGGAATGTACCGTGGAGTCTCGCTTGATTCCGCCATTCTAGTGATTGGAGTAGTGCTTGGTATTTAAAAGGGTAGAAAATAGGACGGCGTCGTTTTGGGTTCGTTGTAATAACGAGTGATCCCAAAACTACGTCGTTGTTTCCAAGAAGAAGATGAAGATGGGTTTTGAGCGGAAGCGAAGTTGGATCGAAAAGAAAAAATTAGAAAACCTGAGCTCTCGATGCCATGTTAAATGAACTAAAACGAGAGAGATTTTGGAGTAAATTCTTGTTTATTGATGAACAAGATAAACCAAGACTACAAGAGAGATGGGAGATATGAATCCCAGATGATGAAGAATGGTTGTATGGCTTCATATTTATATAGAATTCAAAATGTTAAGGAGCGTCTTGAGGAGCGTCTTGAGGAGCGTCCCGAGGAGCGTCTTGAGGAGCGTCCCGAGGAGCGTCTTGAGGAGCGTCCCGAGGAGCGTGCTCATCTTTGAACATGGAGAGTATACGTCCCTTGAAAGTTGTATCCAAATAATGCAAATAATGTAAATAGGATGAGAAACATCATACTTTTTTATCAGAAGAGAGATCGAATAGAAAACGAAGCCGGCGGTCGGCCTTCATGAGTTCCAAGACAGAAGAACACGTTTACAAGTTTGAACCTTTATGTTTTTTATTAAAATTTTGGAATACGTTCTCCCTACCTGTCCAACAACGAAGCATTAAAGTAAATTTTTTACGTTAAAAAAAAAAAGTACTCGTAATCAAGTTGCCCCTGTCCTCGGTAGGCATCTTCGTGTTTAAGCATCCTATCATGATGCGTTTGCAACCGAAACACGATCTCTCTGGAAAACATTAATAATGTTATCCACGACAAAAGAAAACTGAAAAAATGCAACTCGTGACGTTGGCATTGGTTGTCGTGCCAATGGTCCATTGGGTCTCCGTGAAGTGTATCTTGTAGTTTTACGTTATCACGCATTATTATCTAATTATTATTAACATATCATCATCATTTTCTGTGCTGGGCAGTTTCTAGATGATTGTGTAGTATGTAAAAGAGCCAACTTTTATTGGGACGTAAGATGCACGACCTTGGAGTTGACTAAATCTTCCCCCGATATTGCCGGGAGGCACCGAGACAAAAACGAGGACGCCAGGCTCAAGTTGCTCAACCCATCTTCGGTTTCAAATGGGTGGCTATTTGTCAGTTTTTAACTCGTACTAGTCTTAACAAATCCAGAGCCGGGCAATATAGGCTTCTTTTGGTTTGCTCCAATGCTTTGTTGTTACTAATAGAACACTTACCGTAGCTTAAAATGGACGATTTCTTAGGGATTGTAGTTTAGTCATTCTTTAAGGAGTTAACCATGGTTCAGAATGTTTGTATAGTATGTACAAGAGCCAACTTTTACTGGGAAGCAAGATCCACGACCCTGGAGTTGACAAAATCTTCCCCGGATATTGCCGGGAGGTACCAAGTAGCTCGAGTAGTCCAACAAACAGGTGGCCATTTGCCAAGTAGCTCAACCCATCATCATGTGTTTTTATAATAATTCCACATTTCAAATGGGTGGCCATTTGCCAGTTTTTAACTCGTCCTAGTCCAACAAAATCCAGAGCAGAGCAGCATCGGCTTCATTTGGTTTGCGGTTTGTGGTTTTGTGCTCCAGTGATTCTTGTTACCAATCTAACACTTTGCCCGTGACTTAAATTGGACGATTAATTAGAGATTGTACTTTAGTCATTCTTTAGGGAGTTAACCATGATTCAGAATAATTTAGATACTATGACCTGAGAATTACCATGAGTAAAATTTTCGCAATCTAGATTGACCGATACTGGAACTTCCCTCATGAAACAAAATTTTAAATCAAGGCAACAAAGGTTACTTCAATAATATCAACAGAAAAGACTATGTCAAGTCTTGCCTCTATGACTAATCGTCTAGATTCAAATAACTCTTGTTAAAATTAAACCACTAAATAATTGTCTATGGGATGGAAAAAAACAAACACTCGCTTTATTGCTATGAAGTGATGTGGCATGCCATGTCACCGGTTGACTTGCCATGCTGGCAAAGTTGACTGAAGACTACAAGTGGTTGTGGACAAGGCCACTAATGATGTGCTAGAAATCAGCTCACGGTGCACACTCTTGAAGGCTAAAGACGCTCCTGCAGTGATGATGAAAGTGAATGTGGACGAGGACAACGTGTGGTGAAAAGAAGTTGACCATGGGGGTGACAGTGGCGGAGCATGTGGGTATGTGAAACAATCAAATGCGTGATGATTTAGATCTCATGCTTTGCACGTCAATGTTGCATCTAATTGTTAAGATTAACGTGGCTACTGTGTGAGACAGCTTAGCAAAAGTGAACTTTTGTTAAAAAAGAAGAAATATATGTTAACAGGTACACTGGGAACATCAGACAGTGATGGGTACCTAAAATAGAGCATGGTGGTCTTCTCTAATGCACGTCAACACTGAAGCATGAAAGGTTTAAGTAATGATGAGTTTTGTAGTGGTGCGCAAGTCTAATTCTTCAATAACCTTTTTGAAATCATTAAAGTGCCGGTTCTGTGCACGTAATTAGCACTTGTTCAACTATTTGTAGTGTGGAAGTGGATGGATGTTGTTGAACGAGTTGAATCTGTTCTAATAAATAGTTACATTGTAAACATTCTATTATCGGTTCAATAGGTCCTTCGAGTCTTACTCTTGCTACCATCTTTTGAACTCTGTTTCAGAAATTTATCTCTTCAAATGTACTGCGTTTTATCAAACTTTCTGTTTTCTGAAACACCAATGACTTAAAAGAGAAAAGTCTTCCTTATGCGCAAAGTCATGCGGAGAAAGGGTTTCGACATTGTAAAGCCCTCACTGCTGCTGTTGGACGATGAAGAATTTGATGAACTCTTGTATGTTTGGAATAAAAGCTTGTTTATTAATCAAGCAAAACCAAAACTAGTTACAAGAGAAAACAAAGCCGTAGAGAAAAGAACTCTTAGTGTGCGGCTATTATGATTTACATGTTAACCTAAGAGGCTATATATAAACATGAATAAGGCTTATACAAGGAAAACCCTAGTATCTTATAATATAGGAAAATATATTAGGCCTTATTCTAGGCCCAATATATGATAACATTGAGATAAAATCATCAACCTTCAACACCCCCTTCAAGCTGAGGGTCGAAAGAAGTCCAAGACCCCAAGCTTGCTAAGGAGATGATAATGTTGATTTGTCCCTAAAGCCTTGGTCAGAATATCTGCAGGTTGATCACCACTCCCAACATGTGCTGTGCTGATTAAACCATGACGTATTTTTTCTCGAATAAAATGACAAGAAACATCTATGTGCTTGGTCTTCTGATGAAAGACTGGGTTTTCTGCCAATTTTTGCGCTGCTTCATTATCACAATATAACAGCACTGGCTGTGAAACATTAATTCCCATATCTTTTAATAGACCAACCACCCAAACGATCTCACAAGTAGTAGTTGCCATGGCCCTGTATTCAGCCTCTGTTGAAGAAAGAGTCACAACTGGTTGCTTTTTACTTTTCCAAGAAATTACTGAATGTCCAAGTGTAAGACAAAAGCCAGTAGTGGATCGACGTGTCATAGGGCATTTTGCATAGCTAGCATCACAGAAAGCTTGCAAGAGAAAATCGCCATCTGAAGGAAAGAATAAACCAAGCTCTATTGTTCCTTTGAGATACTTAACAATGCGGAGAGCTGCCTCCCAGTGGGATCGCTTGGGAGCATGCATGAATTGACTTAAGAGGTGTACTGGAAAAGCTATGTCAGGACGTGTCATATCAAGATAATTCAGCTTACCAATCAATTGCTGATAACTCAAGATGTTCTCAAATGGTGGATCATCTATTTGTGGACGAACTCGCTCATCATATTTCAAGCTAGTGAATAAGACATTTGTCTCCATGGGATTTCCAACAAGCTTGACAGCTGATAGTCCCAATTCAGAAATCAATTCTAAGATATACTTACGTTGACTGAGATGCATGCCATTTGAATCTCGAAGGATCTCAATTCCAAGAAAATATTTGAGTTCTCCCAAATCCTTGATTCGAAATGTAGAATGAAGATAGGCTTGTAAAGCCTCAATTTCTTGTATGTCATCACCAGTAATTAAGATGTCATCCACATATATGAGCACTAAAACAATATTACCATCTTGTCCTTTAGTGAAAAGAGAATAGTCGTATAGTGACTGTCGATAGCCAGCAGATACTAAAGCTTCTGTAAACTTCTCATTCCACTATCGTGAAGCTTGCTTTAACCCATATAAAGATTTCTTCAACCGACATACTTTGGACCCCCCTTCAAAAGGACTCCCAGGTGGTGGTTTCATATAGACTTCTTCATCTAAGTCTCCCTGTAGAAATGCATTATGGACATCCATTTGTCGAATAGTCCATTTACGTTGTGAAGCAATAGATAATGCACTTCTAACTGTCACAGATTTTACTGTAGGAGAGAAAGTCTCATGATAATCGATACCTTCTGTCTGACTATAACCCTTCGCTACTAGATGAGCCTTAAACCGCTCAATACTCCCATCAGCATGATACTTAATCTTGTATACCCATTTACATCCTACGGGTTTTCTCTGTGGTGGTAGGTTTACTAGTTCCCATGTTCCATTCGATTCTAATGCTTTCATTTCCTGATCCATGGCATCTCGCCATCTAGAATCCTTAACTGCCTCATGGTAGAACAAGGGTTCTATCTCAGGTGAAATGGCTGCTATGAAATGTTGATGTGGAATGGGTAAATGTGTATAAGATACATAGTCAGATATGGGGTATTGTATGGATGAGCTAACATTGTTGCAAACATAATCTTGAGTCCATATGGGTGGCCTAGAAATTCTAGTAGATCGTCTAGGAGGTGATGAAGGGACTGTGGGATTATGCATGGTTGGTGAGAAAGGATCATCCTCTATCTCATCATAAGTGAAAACAGGAGGTGATGTAGGAGGATCTATAATCTCCAAGGTAGAATCATTGGGTTGGTTACTTGAGATATTGGAAGTGGTAATATCTGGTGTAGTATGTATGGTTGTATCAGGAATGGAATTTGATTGGGTAGGAGAGATTACCTGAGTATCTGAATTAGGGTTAACTCTGATAACTTGTTGTGCAGGCTCCTCATCTTGAGATGACATCATAGGGAATTCTGAAGAATGGGACCCAGTCTCTATGTTTGTAAAAGGGAAAATATTTTCATGAAAATGAACATCACGACTCACAAAAAATTTCTTTCTTTCAATATCATAAAGTTTATACCTTTTTTGCCCAAAAAGGTATCCCATGAAAATGCTAGGAATAGCTCGAGGAGCAAATTTGTCTTTATGCCCCACCACTGAAGCATAGCAAAGACAACCGAAGACTCGAAGTCTAGAAAGGTCAGGAGCTTTCCCATGAATCATCTCATAAGGAGATTTTCCATGTAACACTGAAGAAGGAATGCGATTGATAATGTGCATGGCAGTGAGTATACACTCACCCCAAAAACATGTAGGCATGTGACTTTGAAATTTTAATGCTCGTGCAACATCTAATAAGTGACGATGTTTACGTTCTACCATACCATTCTGTTGTAGGGTATATACACATGAACTTTCATGCATTATACCGCGCGATGAAAACAATTTGTCACATGAGGAATTAAAGAAATCAGTTGCATTATCAGAATGAATGCGTTTGATTCCAATGCTAAAATGATTTTGAATTGTGTTAAAGAAACGTTCCAAATGTAAAACTGTTTCAGTCTTATGTTTCATGAGGAAAGTCCAAGTCCCTCGTGAAAAATCATCAACAATGGTTAGAAAATATTTCGAACCATCATAATTTGGGGCATGATATGGTCCCCAAATGTCCACATGGATTAAATCAAAAAGATTTTTGACATTCTCAGTGCGAACAGTGAATGGATCACGTGTTTTCTTAGCAAAAGGACAAACCGAGCAATGGAAATCAGAAGACGGAAAATCTTTGAAATCATTCAAAAATTTAAATTTAGATAAAGACATATGACCAAGTCTTGAATGCCATAAATGAAAATTAATGTCATTATATGCTGAAGTAATTGAAAGGGCCGGTGCAGTACCGGAAAATTTGCTAACATGCTTATTCCTAGGGTGCAAGAAAAAATAAAGTCCATGTCGCATTCTACCAATTCCCTTAACATCACCCATTGAGAGGTCCTGAAACATACACAAATCAGCATAGAAAACCACTAAACAGTTATTCTCGGCAGTGAATTTAGCTACGGACAACAAATTATATTTGAAATCACGAGAATAAAGAACGGTATGTAATTTTAAGCTGTCAGTTAAGGTTATGGAACCAGTGTGGGTGACATGGGTTAGTTCCCCATTTGGCAGTTTAACAGATTTAGACTTAGACATGCATTTAACAGGAAATTCTAAGCAATTAAAATCAGTAGTAATATGATCATTGGCCCCACTATCTATAATCCAAATGTAAGGAAAAGATTCTGAAATACCTGCTTCATTAGCATGAGAGGTCCTACCATAGTCTTCCTTGATCAGATGGATAATGCGCTCATACTGCTCTGGTGTAAAAGTGCAGTGACTAGGCTCAACAATAGCCAAATTAATAGTGGAATTACTAGTAAAATTCTTGTGACCTGGAGGATAGCTGTTAAGCTTATAACAAGCTTCCTTCTTATGTCCAAAAAGCTGACAATGCTCACATTGAGGTCCTTTAAGACGATAACAACTTTCCTTGCGGTGCTCCTTTCGTCCACAATGCTCACATTTGGGTTTACCAGAAACCCTAGATGACGCATCATTTTGCCCAGCTTTGAGTGAAAACGATGTGTCATTTTTGTTGTGCAGAGGTGTTGTCCTAATTGATCGCTTAGGCACTGGTGCCGCAACAAGTGGCTCAAATGCAGACCAGCTTGTTGCGTCAGTCCCATATGTCGACGTAAAAGCCTGAGAATCACCAATCGTCTTCTCTGGTCCTCCATACCGGTATTCGGCATTGTTGGTGATGGAGTAAGCTTGCAAAACGTCAGGAAGTGGCCTCATGAGCAAAATCTGGTCTCTAAGATGAGAAAAGCGGTCATCTAGTCCTCTCAAGAATTGATAAAACTTCATGCGTTCTTGATGAAGTTTCCAACCGTCAGTTTTGGACATTTTCGGTGAATCTAGAGCCATCAACGCTGCATACTCATCCCACAATGCTCTCAAGTGATGAAAATAAGAAGCAATTGATCCACCCGATTGCTTTATGGAGCTTAATTCATTCAAAAGGTCGTAGATCCGAGTCGGGTCGACCTGGCTATAACGAGTACAGAGCTCCTTCCAGAGATCAGCAGTACTAACTGTGTAGATTAAGCCCTCATGGAATTGCCCAGATAGCGAGTTGAGAATCCAAGAAAGACAAATCGCATTACAACGCTCCCAAAGAGGCAAATAGGGTGAATTTTCAGTCGGAACAGGGTATTTACCATCCACGAATACCAACTTGTTCTTAGAGTGAAGAGCAAGTTTCATAGCACGACTCCAGACAGCATAATTACTAGAGCCATTGAGTTTGAAACCAACCAAAGGAGCTCCACTAGTGTCACTAGGTGGTAGATATAGAGGGTCATTCGGGTCTGTGATGATCGGAATTGGGGAAACATAACCCTCATGATGATCCGATTTAGAACCTGATTGATCCCCTTTCTCTTGGTGAGTTTTCCAAGCATGAGGAGCAACATATGGAGTAACCGGTGGTTGAAAAGGATCCGACTCAGTAGCCATGACAAAATCAAAAAGGTCTCCAAACTACTTTTACCAAGAGATATCCAAGAAAAATAACGGTTTGATAGAATATCCAAACCACAATAGCAAATCAAAATATAGTCACAAAGTGCGGAAGCGAGAAGGAAAAGAGAATACCAAAATCAATCGGCAAAAGCAAGAAAATCCATATGTCGGCAAAGTCCCTCTTTCCGTTTGGAATAGAAAAGAAAATATCACGTAAGGCCACACCACCAAGCTATTCTCGAACAAAAGCTTTGCACTAGAAGACAAAAGTTTAGCTTTTCGCTAAAGGACAAAAAACTTTACCTTTGTCTTCGTTCCGGCAAAAGCAAAGTCTCGTGTGAATAAGAAACCCCACTTTTCGGTTTGGAAGAGAGATGCAGCTTATCCGTGTGCAACACCTTTCCCAGAGAAAGAGAAAGCTGAAATCCCAACGGAAGAGAGAGAAAGCCAAAATCCCGACCGAGCTAAATGAAAACCATCGCGCTACAAGCGATATGCGGCTCCGCAAAACCCAACAAAATCGTTGGCTATTGATACCATGAAGAATTTGATGAACTCTTGTATGTTTGGAATAAAAACTTGTTTATTAATCAAGCAAAACCAAAACTAGTTACAAGAGAAAATAAAGCCGTAAAGAAAAAAACTCTTAGTGTGCGACAATTCTGATTTATATGTTAACCTA
Source organism: Casuarina glauca (assembly GCA_028551395.1). Classification (NCBI taxonomy): domain Eukaryota; kingdom Viridiplantae; phylum Streptophyta; class Magnoliopsida; order Fagales; family Casuarinaceae; genus Casuarina; species Casuarina glauca. Next base: position 23,494,335 of record CM052348.1, read on the forward strand.
AGAGGCTATATATAAACATGAATAGGGCTTATACAAGGAAAACCCTAGTATCTTATAATATAAGAAAATATATTAAGGCCCAATATATGATAACATTGAGATAAAATCATCAACCTTCAACAATTCTTTCTTCTTCCACCCACGTTCATGACGTGCGTTCTTCGGCCGCTTACTATGGCCAATGAGTTACAAGGGTTGGGCTAAACAGCTTCCGTCCGAAAGAACCTACAAGTTGGACTCTAAAAACTCTCCACCACACGTCCAATTTAGGACCCTACTTATTCGTTTTCTAGTATGAAGTTGATAGGCATGAGATAGAGTCCCACAATAATGGAGAGGATGCCTTTGACTTTTCCGTGCTTTTAGTCCAATCACTTACGGACCATAAAAATAAAGATTCGGCTGCAAATGGTTTTACCTTTTACACATAACTCTATTTCTATAGAGTTATTTTAATTATTTGAAGAAACAAGTAATGTAATTTTTATAAGAAAATATTTAATTTTTTAATATTTATTTAGATTTTCATTATTTATGTGACAAATCTAAAATAGCATGAAGAAAAAAAAAAGAAACAAGCCAATTTTTGTAGATAGCTATGGCGCGTAAGAAAGAGAGAGGAGGTCGAAGAAGCGTGCGCTGCCAGGAGAAAGAGAGAGTCGGGCGCGCCACTCAGGACAATATAATGAGAAGAACGTGAAAGAAGAGGGACCCCGGCTGCACAACAAGAAAATATAAAAATAGAAGAAAATGGAAGAAAATGGAACCTGTCTGTAAAAGAAAAGAAAGAGAGAGAATGGTGTCACTGTACCTCCCCTCTTCATAGTTCTTGATTTTCTCCAAATTTGTAAGAGTGTTGTAAAAATTTTCTGTAGAAAAGGCATTGTGGTGACAATTTTTTTTATTTTATTTAAGATACTTTGTTTGATTTCTACCATTATTTTGATTTATTATTCTGTTATGTTTTAGTTTTCTTATATTAAAGTTATAATATAAATTAATTTCATGATTACTATATTTTAAAACAGAATATTTGTATGAGTTATAAATTTATTATGTTTAATGCTTTTAAATAATTAATATCATTTAAATGATTTGATTTATATATTTTAGATTAAAAAAAGATGATATGTAGTAACTTCTTATAATATAAAATTATAAATCAATATATACTATATAATTTGTGTGATTTTCTGAATAAGTAATTAAAAGATTTATTGCAAATTGAGAATCTTCATAAATCTTAATATACTTTATTTATCTCAATTTACGTAAAGATATCATGAATTAATAAACTAAATAGATTTTCTTATTTATAAATATAAAATAGTAAATAAATTAGAAAATTCTATTATCACATAGGTATTATTAATCTTGTTGGCATAAACCTTTGAATTTCATATCTAGTGGTTATGGTAAAATTGAATACTTTAATATATTTTTCATATTAATTTTAGTCATTTAAATTTAGTTATTTTTTGTTTTGGAATTTTGTATTGAGAATCATTAATTTTAATTTATTCCCAACCTTCTTTTTGAATTTTTAGATAAATTTTACGATTAGTTCACCATTAATAAGTAATTAATCTAGTAATTAACAATTTTCGTAGAGTGACACTTTTTAATCATTATATTAGTTGTTTAACATGTTTATTTGCATATAGAATTCTCACGAACAAGCTTTTGGTGTTACTGCTAGGGAAACAAATTTAACCTATTTTAAACATATTTTGTACCTACCTATAGTTACTAATGATAATGACTCAACAATTAAAACTCTCAAAGGCACTTGTGCAATCATGACTTCATATAAAAGAGTTAAGTGAATTTATGTTTTTTTGAAATAGAAATCACTTGCTCAAAAAAAGTATGTGCATGAGATAAACTCAAAAGTTAGACTATCTATATATAAACCATTTATCATACCCATGGACTAGAATGTAAGGGTGACAACTGTTGGGTGTAATGAAAAGCTTTTGCTCCCAAAAACCTTATCTGCAACTAGAAGACTGTCTTAGTTATTAGTGGCTAGTCACTAAACTCACCTATCTACCATAACAAGGCTTAAAATTTGTTATGCAATTTAAAATTTTTATTAGTTTATACATACTCTCAAGCAAACTTATATGGAGACAATCATGAAAGTTCTAAGATACTTGGGAGGATGTCCTAACTTGGGATTACTTTCTCCTTGGTGAAGATAACTCAAGATAGTAGATTATTATGACATAAATTATTGAATTTGTGCAATGTCCAAGCATTTGATTACATGTTTTTATATCAAGTTAGGGGGATCATAACTATCATAAAAAATAAAGAAGCAATCTATCATTTCTAGATTATTAGCAAAATCAAAATCTTAACCCATGGTAATAAGAATATGTGAAGTTCTTTGGATAATGCATGCTTTAGGATCCCAACATTAGGATTGAGGGACTAGCTGAATTGTACTATAATAATGTTGCACTTAATTGGCAACAATCAGGTAGCTTACATAGTAAGCAAACGCTTGATTTTTAATTTTTCCAAGTATTCCCAAAAGATTTATACGCTCTTATAAAGCACGGATTTTACATGCTCTTGGAGACTTGTAAGGCAATGTTGGTCATCATAACTATACAGCAAGGGAACCATTCTTGCAACATTAAGAGACGCCTTAGAGAAGGCTGCTGGAAATGGATTCGGAGTGAGGCACTCTCTATTTAAGCGTTTCCATGCTCCTGAGATCATACTGGCAGCCTTTCGTCGTGCCTCTTCGGTTGAGGAGCCTTGGTGTTCTTTCAAGTAATAATCTATGTATGATCCGTCACGGCCATCCTGACCCTCATCCTGCAGTTACACCAACCATGAAAATGGCAAATTGCCATGTAAGTTACCTATATAAGAACTATCAACTTGCTAGGCTGAGTTCTTAATTTTTCAGTGGAAGTCTTTCTCATAATAGCTTTTAAAGCCAATTGATTATGTAGAATTGTCCAGCACATTTTGAAGTTACTTTTGGACCACTACCCCCGGCCCACCCTCAAATTTGGGCACGCCTTTATGAGCACCCAAGACAAAAAAGGAAGAGGGTGATTCATTGTATCTTAACTATTTTATTGTTGTTTAAATTAAACCAATAATAGATATCCTTATAATTTTTCTTTTAAATTGACTTTCAAGACTAGTCATTTAAGATTAGTTCTATAAACAAAACAAAGCTCAACTACTTTGTTATTTCCATTTCAATCTATTATTTATTTATTTATTGGCTAAAAAGAATTATGGTAAAAGACCCAACTCAAATAACAAGGAAATGTTATTTTGACTAAGATTTGAATGCTTCTAAATTTCCTTTTTGATTTCTTTTATAACTCTTGTAATGTTAAAATATATTCCTATGTTTTTGCATACTAATTTCAAAGCTTCTCAATTTCTTTTTTGATTTCTTTTATAACTCTTCTAATGCTAAAATATATTAATTTTATTAATGCAAACTTATCTTCTAAAAAAAAAAAAAATTTTGGTAGCCTTTTACCATGGCAGTCCCCAAGTCATCCCAAAGCCGAAGAATTGTTGACGGAGAAGATATGATGGCTGGCATCTTATCCACAAGATTTACAGATTCCTTTGTTATACCTTGTCCCAAAAGAAAGAAGGTGTGCACTAATACCACATGTACCCCGGTAGTAATAATAGCATTTTCCAAATACTCCTCCGGCTTCGGTGAATGCCCAGATGAAAGCCATGTTGTCTCCACCAGAAATGCATTGCACAAAGTGGCCCACTGCAACAATCATGTAGGTGCATCTTTTTAACATTCATGAAAATGCTTTGGTTATAAACAAAGAAATCTTTTTCATTTCAAATGACATTATTCTTGGCACACACCGCCTTTTTTAGAGAGTCTAGTGAGTTCCACCCATGCCTTTGATATATCTTAGAGTTAATTTCATTGGTGATATCATAAAGAGCCTTGAAACATATCTTCATATACTCGGGTGATTGCTCCAAACAAGAAACATCCCAACTGCAATCAACAATTTATTAATGAACATGGGTTGCCAAGGAAAGTGAAAATTAATCTTTTAGTAGATGCATACTTATTGACAGCTTTTGTGAAGAGAGTGAGTTCTTCAACTGTTCCATACATATCAAAGATGTCGTCTATTATGTAGATGAGAGAAATGGGTTTTGTGAGTTCAACCCTTTCCTCTGACAAGGTTGGCTCTATAAGACACACCATTGAACAAATGTACCATTTGAGTGGTTGGTTCCTAGCAAACTTTAGCTCCTTACACAAACCAAGATTTGTCCACCATCTACGATGACAAAGTTTGATGTTAGAGTTAAATAATCTTTGAAATAAGAATGTAAAAGTTGAAGCCATGAAACTTACTCGAAAATCTGAACAATTTCCTTTTGGTGTATGGATTGGACCATATTGAAATCCACTTTTGCAAATAGTTGTATATCATTTGTCCATTCATTTGTCTTAGGAAAATCACTTAAAAAGCTTTTCACCATGAATCTCTGCAAACTTTTTTGATAAGGATTCCTCAAAGTTTTCCCAACAACTTTTAGCTGGTTCTCGTCAAGATGTATAAGCGGTGCATTCAGGGCCTGTTCACTCAAAGTTCCAAGTTCATCTAGTATGTCTTCACCTTCTATACTTAGTTGTGAAGCTTCATATAGAGCCATTAATCCATTAATGTCTTCAGTCAGCTCTTTCTTGAGCTTTCCCTCCTTATTCTTGAACTTGTTAAATACATCTGTTGGACAATGATAAATATCATCAATTCTAATATAACTTAAATTGCAATAGTGGTAAAGGAGAGCAATACCCACCGGCAGACACATAGTAGCCCTGTTGTCTTAATAGTCGAAAGCGTAGTGCAGTTTCATGGAACTCATAACCGCAGTCACCATGAGCGATGTATTTTACATAATGGCTATCCAAAATTGCTTCAATTTCTTCCTTAAAGTAGTTGTCAACCCCCAGGCGTTGAACTGCATCAATCATGCATATACTTCCAAATGAATCTTCTCCTGTTTTTTTCAGCTCATGTCTGCATGCTTCTTTAATTTGTCTGTGTTGGACATTAACACAGCCCTGCATTAGATGAAGATTATCAGCATTAGAAAATGAAATCTTCCAAGCTCTTGCGAAGTGGGAATATGGATAAACAGACAAAAATTACAATATCGTCTCTGATGCCCTCCTTCGGTTGCCCTATGAGGGTAGAATCGGATGTGTGATCTTGAGGGATGCTCCAACTGTATTCAGCAGTATTGAAAGAGGTCAGTTTGTGTGGAATTTCGCTCGGAGCTACTGGGGGACTGGAGAAGGCGAAGGGGTGTCTGGGAGACAATGACATGGAGAATAAGAATCACAGAGCTAGCGACTGAGAGAGGATGGGGAAGGGAAAATTTTCTTTGTGAAATTCGATGATACCTGCGACGTATTCGTGATCCTATTTATAGCATTGAAATGAGTTGAAAGGTATAAATAAATCACATGTTCAAAGCATCTTTCCATGATCTTGCAACTTCATTTACTATCGTCTTGGAGCGGAGAAATAAATCACATGTTCAAAGAATCTTCCCATTTGTTGGACGTTGGACGCATATACCCTACACCTTGAAAGCAACAAAAAGGTGGCCCGTAAGGCTTATGAGGCACGAAACCAGACGACTCCCACCGTGTTTCAAGTGTTGAAAGCAGCTGTTCAACAATCTCAATTGAGAACACAGGTAGCTACCATCAGGGAGAGCGCGAAATGAGTAAACGATGTGATAAAACAAAATATCCTGTTCAACGTGTCCTCCCCTTTGTCGCGCGCGTTCGCCCCCGAATGAAACGGGCCCGCCAGCCTTTCCTCAGCCATAGAAATGTGTGTTTCTATTTAAAAGAAAGATAGTCTATGAGGTTACGGACGTGTAAATTTCAATCCTATGTTTTTCTGCAGTGGCTATAGTAATCTTATCTTCAATAAATCCTGGGACCTGCTCGGGGTACTGTATATTGGGCATCTGGGTATCTGCTTGAGACTCTTATTGTACTTTCTTCGTTTTGTTTACTTCCGACTCGAAAGAAGATTTCCTGCATGCCAACCTTAAAAGACTCCGAGATTCTGCCCCAGGTTATGGCAATCATGTCCACCAAGCAAGAGGCTTGCTTAATTTTGTAGCTTATTTGATTAAATTTGGTGCTTGTTACTTGATGACTCTATTTTCATTGGTCGCCTAAGAGACTACCAGCGTTCCATGTGCAAAACCACTCACTTCGTTATGATTAGAATTGAGGAAAGGAATGGGGCACAAGAGGAAAAGTGGACAAGACACCGCAAACTTAGCGTCCAAAAGAATGATGGGAGTCTCAGCCTCCAGCACTTACTGCCAAAATAACTCAATAATGAAGTGGCCTAGTAAACACTAAGTGTTCAGGATGAGAGTTATACAACAAGAGCCGATATTTTTGAGATGGAACTCAAGTGAAAAAACTTGAGCTAACTTTTTAATTGAACTTGAACCCTATTTCTTAATATGGTATTAAAACCCAACTTGCCTAAGAAAAATCACTAACAATGATAAGAAAATAGCATGCACCATGATAACTATGTTTTTTATAGAATTATTTTACCTACTTTAGACAACAAATAATTCAATGTTTATGAGAAAATATTTGAATTTCTTTCTTTACTCAAATTTCCCTTGTTTATATAGCCTAAGAATGCATGGAAAAAAAAAAAGAATAGATGTGGAGAACTTGATGCTTATTGTGTAATAAATTATGGTCAAAATGTGAAGACTAAGAGAGTCAAGATGTGCTTGGACTTTGGGTGATTATTGTTATATTTTATATTATTGTTAGGTTTTTTAGATATTAGGCTTTGTTTTATTATTTCTTATAAATAATGCCTGAGATTTTAACTTGTCAAAACCTAATCAAGTTAGGAGTTTAAAGTCCAATCAATATAGGGATCCAAAACCCACTCATACTAGGGTAAGAGATAGGTCTAAATCTTAAATCCTATTTAAGATAAAAGAGGAGGCAAAAGAAAAAAGAGAATTCAACGTACAATCCAAAAAAGGGGATAGGAATTCAAGGATTTCTTAAAAAATAATAATAATAATGATTGACTTCTTATTATGTGATTCAAGATGTTTAGTTTAATTCTTATTATTACTTTCACTTTCTCTTTCATTATGTTCTAAGTTTCTTTTGTTAGCTAAGATGTAACCTAATCATGATATGAATTTCATAATTTTATATGTTCTATGAGAGATTATATTTATGTAATTTATATATTATTATGGTTAAGACTTTTAGGTGATTGGCTACCACTTGAATGATATGATATACATGTTGAAAAATAAGAGGTTATAATATGCAATTACTTCTTATAATATATAAGTATGGATTAAATGTGGATAGAGATATATCATATTGCTTATGTCACTTTTGATGATAAAATGGTTAAAGATTCATTGTAAATCGAAAAGATTCATGGATTTTAATGCACTTTTATTTATTTCTATTTACATAGAGAGATAATATATTAATAAACTAAGTAGGTTTGCTATACTTAGACATAATATAGTAAAAAAATTAGAAAATTTAGCCATCATATAGGTACTATCATTCTTGTAGGCATAAATAGTTGCAATTTATATTTAATGGTTATGATGAAGTCAGATACTAACATATTTTTGGAACTGAATTTACTCATTTAATGCAATTTTTTTTTATTTTTGAATTTTTACGTTGAAGTTTATCAACTTTAATTCATTCACCACTCTATTTTGATTTGTTAAATAAGTTTTAGAATTAGTTTACTATTAACATTTAATTAGTCAAGTGATCATCAATCTTTGTGAGACAATACTTTCTTGTTATTATATTACTTATTTGATATATTCACTTGTGTTTAGAATCAGCCACCCCCAACTCACGAGCTTCTTGTACCAATAAAATATCATTCTCGATTCTAGCCTAAAACTCATCATAAAGCATTTACATAGGATGAGCGAGAATGGCAAATTGATGATCCATTCATTCTACCATTTTTTCGACATAGATCACTTAGCTCTAGGGTTTTCTTCAAATCTACCGGAAGCACAAAGAATTTGCAATACAACTCAAATCAGTAGATTAACAGATACAGGATTGAGTAATAAGCATAATAATCAGCACAGTAAGAGAAAGCAGACTGGTTGAAAATGTTGGCTCTTCTGTGCAAGTCGTTCTCTAAGCACCGGCAGCTTCCCTTTGCCTTTTACAGCGGCTCCCGTCCATCTGACCGTTGCTCATCAAGGAAATGGACATGACAGCACTCAAACGGCTGAAAAACCTTAATAGGACTATCAACTATAGCAAGGAGAGAAAAATTGCGTGAGCTTGAAGACTTTGTGGACAAAGGACAAACCGACATCTCTTGTGGGGATCGACCCTTGACTTCTCTAAGCATTAGGAAACTAACAAGAAACTTAGTATTGGAGATATGGCTCAGTAAAACTTGTATGGGCACACGGCCCCCTTTTGAGATGTATGGTGTACGCCACTATTGAATAAGTGTTCTATTTAATACACTAAATCTATTATTATCTAAATTGTTGTTTCGTGCCCTATTTTGATTTTCTTCTTAGAGGACAACCATATTGGGCAAAATAAGTATGTGAGAATTCCATCTGGTCGGAGGAACCAATGCTCTATAATAGAGGACCATGCCATGTGAATTCTTTTAGATCTGCTAGCTTTTTCATTATTCGTTTTTTGTTATCCAAATCATATCCATTGATTGAGCGCAAATCATCAACATGCTTAAATCAAACAATTGGGTTTTGGAAAAATTCGTCGTTGCTGTTTGTAAAGGAACCTTCAATGAATACCAGAGAAGCCAGATTCCAAGGAGATGAAATATAAAGAAAAACAGAGAATCAGATGGAGAAAAAAGAGGAAGAACACAGAGCAAGAAAATTAACAAAGAAAGTTGGCAGATTTTTGCTGTATTTCTTTTAGTCTCTTTTTTAACAATGAATTATTTTTAAAAAAAAAAATGATTCTTCCTCTTTGGTGCTGCGCCTGGGAGCATGGAGATGAAGGAAGCCAATAAGAGTTTGGTTTTGTAAATACTTTAGAACATATTTTATAAGAAGGTAACTATGGAGACGGAGATGGAAAATTTGGTGGAAAAGGTGTGTAAAAGACAAAAAAAGAAAAAAAAAAAAGGTTGCATATAAATGTTTAAAACTAAAATAAAATTAACTTTTTATGATAAAATTACTTTACATACTAACTTTTTATTATGTAACTTGTTCACCAATTAAGTTTTCATCACATAAACTAATTTTTCATATTATATCTTTCATTTTTATTTTCTGATCTTAATTAACTTCTTAAAATTATAATTCAATTGAAAAGTGTACCTACAATTTTAGAAATCTTAGACAAAGATTTTAAAACATAATTGGCCCAACAGTCACAGAATAGGCCCTATCACATCAATCGTCAAGTTTGGTCCCATGAAAAGTCTAGATTCCCGCTAGTCCCTATTGAACGTTGAAAGCATACTTATGGACAAACGGAGGGTAAGTGGACGACATGTTGAAAGCATACTTATGGACAAACGGAGGGTAAGTGGACGACATGTTGAAAGCGTAGTGCCCAACAAACGGACGTAACGTGAAAGATGCCTTCTGCTTCGTCCACATCTTGAAAGCATAGTTCCCGACAAACGGACGTAACTATGGGAACACGGCTAATAGTACAAGACAACCTTAGCCAATTTGCCAAAAGAAGATAAAAAAAAGTTTGTTCTATTATTTGTCCTTTTTTTCATTCCAAACTACATGCGAGATACAAGAGCTAGCAATATTATAGACGCTACTCATTATCTCCCACGTACACCTGATACATAAAAAGCCTGGTTATATACTATGCGCGATTTTGCTTTCAAGGCTTCGTTGAGATTTTAGGGTATGAGATGTCTACCGAAAGATAGAGGCTATTTCTGCACCACAAATATAGAGAGATTTTACTTGACCGTAGCTAACTGGTCCACAAGCCTCTGCTGGTTTGCTAAAGAAAGAACAAGCCGGGATTCTTAAGGGTTCCCTACAATGGCATGCCATCAAAAAGCAAGAAATTCATGTGCTGCTCGAGGCTTGGAAGTGAATGGTCGTTGTCATAACTGTACAACAATGGAACCAGTCTTGCAAGATTAAGGGACGCTTCAGTGAATGTCTCCGGAAATGGATTTGGACGGAGGCACTCTTTGTTGAGGCTCTTCCATGCGTCAGAAATCATACTGAAAACCTTCTCTTTGGCGTCTTTGACAGAAGAACCTTGGTGTTCCTTAATGTAGAAGTCTATGTATGAGCCGTCGCGGCCGTCTTGATCCTCATCCTATTGTCAAACTAACCAATATTGCTGGTAAGATTGCTCTTTGATTGAAAGTGTGTAAGAAATTTCAACAATAGGAAAATAATTAATGAATAGACATTATGGTTTTTTTGGTGATTCATACATGAAATTCATATTGCGTACGTACCATTGCACTTCCCAAGTCATCCCAAAGCCGAAGAATCGTGGCCGTAGAAGATATAATGCTGGGCATGTTGTCGAAAAGTTCTACTGTTTCCTTGTTTATCCGCTGGCCCAAAAGAAAGAAGATGTGAACTAGTACCACGTGAACTCCTGAACTAACAACAGCATTCCTCAAGTACTCTTCTGACTTCAACGGGCGCCTAGAAGCCAACCACTGTGCCTCCACCAAAAAGGCGTTGCACAGGGTTACCCACTACAACAAATAAGAAGGTGTCATATCCGTAATTTGTGAAGATGCTTTATTCATATACCACAAGTATTTGTTAGGTGGCTATAGTAATTATTATCCCGGAAAAACTCCGAATCTACTGTTTAAGATTTTTTTTTCTTCATGATTACATGTAACACAGAGATAGGCAGCATAATAATCGATTCAAAACGTGATTTCTGTTGTTTTGACTATTTGTGTACTACTGAATCACGTAACGACGAGAAGAAGTGATTGACACCAATCATCGTACATCTCTCCCTTTGATTAGCGGTTGAAAACAATTAACTATTTGATTAAAAAAGAAAGGAAAAACATTTAACAGGATTGTTATTTAATCATTAAAAATTGGTGGTAGGAGTTGCGCAAACAATCACTTCTAGTCCGATCAGCTATAGTTTAGTGTTAATAAAGAAAAGACGTGAAAGTTCCGAAAGACACTGACTTTTCGTTTCAATCTGGTAATTGAGCAAGGAAGGACCAAATACAAATGGTTTTATGAATCCCACGATTACTTTAAGAAGGTTCGCGTTAAGTTCGGTATCAAGGAAAACGTTAAAACCTACTGCATCTATGATCTATAGCTCACGAAGTACTCATTCTTTCTTCTTCTACCCACGTTCATGACGTGCGTTCTTACAATGGCCAATGAATTACACGGACTGGGCTAAACAGCTTCCGCTGATCAAAAGAACATGTTAGCAAGCGTCCGAAAGAGCCTCCGAGTTGAACTCTTAAGAACTCTCCTCCACACGTCCAAGTTAGGACCCTACTTATTCGCTTCCTATTATGGTCCTTAAAAGTAGATAGGCATGAGACAGAGTCCCACAATAATGGAAGAAAATGGAACGCTGTTTAGAAAACAAAAGAAAGAGAGAGAGAGAGAGAAAGTCGTGTCACTGTACCTCTCTTCTTCATAGTTCTTGATTTTGTCCAATTTATAAGGGTGTTGTAAAACTTTTATGAAGAAAAGGCATTGTGGTGACAATTTTTTTTTTTTTTCTATTTAAGATACTTTGTTTAATTTTTATCATTATTTTGATTTGTTATTCTATTATGTTTTAGTTTTCCTATATTATTAGAGTTATGATATAAACTAAGTATAATAGTATGAATTTCATGATTACTATATTTTAAAAGAAAATATTTGTGTGAATTATATATTATTGTGTTTAACGATTTTAAATAATTAATATTATTTAAATAATTTAATTTATATATCTGAAATTAAAAAGAGATGAAATATAATTATTTCTTATAATATATAACTATGAATAGATATATAATAGAACATGTGGGCGGAAACTGTCATACTCTCTACCGAGAGCTTCCAGCAAGCGATAGGTCTTCGTAGAGTCACCAAGGGGATGCCCAATGGATGAGAGTTGATTAAGCAACCCATTGATAAGGAGGGCAAAGACTTATCCCCCTTCGGGAGATGGTGCACCTGAGATAAGATGTCAACCATACAAGCATCAGACTTCTGGGCAAATTTGATGGCTAGAGAATCCCATATTTGAGAATAGGTTTCAGGTTCAAAGATGTGTCCTAACACTTCTTTAGATAAAGTGCTAAGTAGCCAGGATTTTAGCAAGTTATCAGTCTGTTGCCAGGAAGCGAAATCTAGGTGGGCTTCTTCAACTTTGTCATCATCAGCAGAGGATCGAGTTTTCAAGAAGCTACAACTTCACTGGTGGGAAGGCCGATAACTTTCTGTGTTTGGGTAAGAGATTTAATCTATGTTACCCGTTGTAGGAAATTGGTTCACTGAGTTCCAAGGTTACAAAGTTGGCTACATCCATGGTTGCGGGCAAAGGGTATGGAGAGTTTGTGTTTTTAGCCATGGAAGTAAGTTTAGAACAGAGAGGAGGGAATGGGGAGATGAGTTACACAAACTCTAAAGGCTTTGATACCAAATTGAAATTCAGAAAATAGAGGATGGAAGTCGTGCAACGTAATTGTATCTTGAGAGCTTAAGTTGTATTATATGTGTGTTATCGATTTATATTACAGTGTCATTGTTGTGTTCAACTATACAATATTAAGACAGAGAGCGTGCGGTTTCTGCTTAGTTGCTGGTTGGTTGGAGTGGTTGGCTTGACTGGATTGTAGTAACTTACAGTGCGTTCTTCCAGCTCTTCAGTTTCTGTTGCTTTGTTGCCGGTTGATTGGAAAGTCGGCGGCTTAACTGGATTGTAGTAACTTGACAACTAATCCTTTCTTTAATGCAACACGTCTTTTCCATTCTTCAATGCTCTGGTGGCTTCTCTTATTAGTGGCCTGCTTGAACATGTGGAGTTGGAGCCGCACGTGTGAGTCTCTTGGTCTTTCTTTCTAATACTACCAAACACTGAGTGCTAAAGAGGAGAATCTTTTAAAATATTTTAGATGAAATTTAATTCTTAAATTAAAATTAAAATTTATTTTTTAATATAATATTAAAACTCAAGTTAATTATACTTTATTCTGCATAACTTTGAGTTTAATGATACTTAATTTTTATGAAAATATATGCAAATAAAAGTTTCACACCAAAAGATAAAATCCTAAGGTAAACTTAAACAAAAGAACTCCCTAATCCTTGAGATTGTTTTAAGTTAGAATTTAAGCTTATTTCTAAATACAAAATGGGCAAAATTTATAGCTTCTTGATTTACCGAGTTTTCATTTTCAATGTGAATGAAATTAATCCAAGTGTAAAGAGCTCACTTTTGAATAGAATAGAAGCATGATAGGATGTGTATACGAGAAACTGAATAACTGAATACATTAAAAAAAATCAAATGTCAATTCCAACAATGTATTGTATTTGGGACCTTTCCATCAACAACTTGACATTAAAAGAGTCCAAACTTAGAACAAATTGCACAATAAAAGTAAATATAAAACTTATTAGCTTCCAAGTCTATAGATCATCACGCACTCATTCCTTGTCAAAAGTTAGTGCATTTGGAGCTTTTGACAATTGGGGAATGGTATATAGACTTCGAGGAAGACCATCAATGTTAAGCCTTCGATTGGAAAGTTGTCCCTCTTTGAGATAATCATTGGCTTCAAGAACTTTTTTTTTTTTGTAGAAAGGTAAATTGTATTAATACATATTAAAGTACAAAAGCACAAGGGCATACCCCAGTATTACAAAAGTCACCATATCTATGAAAAGATGGAAGTTGAAAGTCTCCAAATCTCACTCAAAATAGCATTGCATTGAGAAGATTTTATATTTCTAAACAAAGAAGCTCTCCCTCGTACTATCTTCTTTATTTTTGCTAAGAGAATAGGGATATCCATTGTTTTCCCCTAAAAACGTCTTCTATTTCGTTCAGCCCATATACAATAAATATATGCTAAAAAAGATATCTTGAGAAATTTGGCAGCTAAATCCCTTCCTTTTATTGCTTTGATCATCCAGTATATTTCTTCATTTCATCCTTCAATGTCACGTCGAATTCCACTCTAAGCAAAAATACTTTTCCAAATCATCATTATCAATGCACATTCAAAAAAGAGATGACTTCTATTTTCTAAATGAGATTGACAAAAATCACAATATATGTTTATCGAAGAAAGCCATCGTACAATTTCTGTTGCTGTAAAAAGTCTATCCCTACAAACAAGCCATCCATTCAAGGACTTATTTCCTATATAATTAGAGAATAAATCATCCTCACTTCTAGAATTTGAATAGATGTGAAAGTTTCAATGATAATGAGTATACAGGAGGAGAAATTATTTACAAATAGAAGGTTCTCATGGCCTATATTCACAAAGAACAAAACTGATACCTAAACCTAATAATATGCCGGTGATAAACCTATATGGATGACATTTGTGGATCCATGGTTTTCAATCAACTCAACATGAAAAGTTATCATTTTCCAAGGACCTAAAACCAATTAATATGAAGTTATGCGATTTAAGCATACAATCTCTAAACAGTCAATAATAGCGTGATTGACAATTTCTAATGGATTGACCACAAGATATATACATTTCATTTTTACTTTAGAAACTGTAAAAATAAAAGTTGTTGTATACGTGTAATATTTCTAATTAATCTCAAGATCTTCTATTCTTAGAATTTTTTTTCCTCAATAGCAATCTAGTTACACCTAGAGGCTCTTCTTAATATGATGCCATCCTAGACATGCAACGATCAATTGTTTTCTCGAGTATTTTACTACCAAAAACATTGTTGTTTTTAATTCTAGCTTTTTTATTTCACTGCGAAAATATTAAGAGTTGTACTGATGTACTAATACTTAGATCTTTTTTGTAAAATTGGCATGCATAGTCTCAATGATGCCAAATGTATACCCACGATTGTGGTATTGACATATTTTCCCCGGAAACAAAATACTGGATAAACGGTTGCTGAAATTAGCTGAGATAAATAAGTCATAAAATCTCTGGAAGCGCCAAAACAACTTTGTGATTTGATCGGGCACCCCACTCTGTGGCAGAGAAAATGCACTCAGGACTGTCAATTGGCTTGATATCGCCCAAATCGACAACTTAGCCAGTCATTTGCTGGGCTGTGATTCCTTTTGAGTCCGACACAACTAAATAAGCATGGGTGGAGGCATAACATGCAACTATAACAACAGCAACAGAACCACAGGCAAAAATGCGCTACTGACTGACATTCCAAATTTCCAAAATAGAAGAAACTTATCATTTCCCAGGTTCCACCAAACCTCCTGGCATTAGATACATTCATTTGTTTCAGGACCACTGGAACGCCTGTTATCCAGTACAAACCAATTTAATGCTCTGCTCTATGAACTTGTACTACATTTCAAAGTTTCGCATTATCAAAGATACTTGATTTGATTAGAAAGAGAGAAAGAAAGAGAAAAGGAGGGGAGAAAAAATGAAGCAATTATCCTCCTTGTCTATCATTCCAAAATTTGTACAAGAATTGGAGTGTATAAACAAATTTTCTGAAGTTCAAACTTTTCCTCCTACACAACACAACAGGGACGAAAGGGAAAGAGTGAAACAAAAACGTATTGAAAACCTCACCTTCAGCGTTCACAGAAAATTGCATCATTAAGTGTGTTTATGCACCTTTCTTAATTTACCAATGAACTAAACGTCAATATGTGCACACATGGAAGAGAAGATTCTGAAATATCAAGGATATTAGTCCCGTTTCAGGGTAATTTTGCCACAATAACCTCACCTACAGAATCATCCGAGCTAGGAATTCAGATTCCTTTCAAGAAGTTTAGCACGCCGAAGAGCATCCAAGGCCTCAGCTTGCTTTCCCGAACGTTTCAAGTTTACAGCCTTTACCTTTTCTGCTTTGATTTGTTCTTCCAGTTGGGTTCTCTCAAGATCAGAGTTCCTGCTTTTACTAACATTGGGTTTCGGAGGCTCTAGCCTTTCCGGGACATGTGACACCTCCTTATTAGCATCCCCCATGCCAATTGCTTTTAAGGCAGATAACAATTGAGGATCGAGGAGATCCTCAACAACCAAATCATCTACCGGTTCTGATTTGACAACAGAAGACTTAGCATTATCATGAGGAGACAACTCCTCCAACTGGGTTTCAAGTGCCTTGGCCAACTCAAACTCAGCCTCTGCCTCTTCCACCCGGCCTTCCCTTCGCAGCTTGAGGGCCTGACGTTTGTGGCCAAGAGATTCCTGTTGCAATTTGAAACGATCACGGCTAGAAAGTGGCTTTGGAGTCAAATTTGATACACCCTGCTCCCTTCGTTCAACAAGAGGAACACTAGGAGTAGACACATCACTAGAAACTGTTTCTAGTTGGTTATTTTCCTCCAGACTCTTCTCAAGCAGCTTGGCCTGCCGAAGTTCCGCCCGAGCTTCTGCTAATTTCCCTTCTCTCTTTAAAGCAACTGCTTGTCTCTTATGAGCCAAAATTTCTTGCCGCAGGGAGCTGCCATTTTTCTGAGAAACAAATTCCTGAACTGAATTTGCTTTATTCACATTTAGCTTCTCATCTTCATTTACCTTTTTCCCTTTCTCCATTGCAACATGATACTTTCTTCCCACATCTTCATCGGAAATTGACTGGGATCCCAAATTTTTAGAGGGATTACTAAGAAAAGAAACATCAGCACTAAAATTTATTTTTGTATCCTGCCTTTCCGCAGGATTTTGAGAATAGCTCCAATCATCACCAGTCAGCAGATCCACCAGGTCCACAGACTCCCCAGACGGAGGGATGTAACTAGTGCCTGCTGTTTTGTTATTGTCTGGAGTAGTAATCTTTTCTGAAGTATCGAATTCTACAGAAGATGGGTTTTTTTTCTCATGAATCAAAATGCCAGAATCCGGAAAGGAAGAATTATCCATGACAGTTCCCACTTTTCCTGAATCAACTGATGACTGAAAAATTTGGTCATTTAGACTCATCACTGCTTTGTCTGACCCTTTATTTACTTCCACTTCATCTTTGAAATTCTCAGTGTTTTCATGAGTAACCAATAACTCAAGAGGCATAGGTCTTTTATTCTCGGAGACATGAACCAGAAGTTCCTTTTCTGGGGCTTCCAAATCTTCCAGTTGGGCCTCCAGTACCTTAGACATTCTCAATGTTTCCTCAGCTTTTTCTGTTTCTCCCTTACGTCTCAGAGCAAGCGCTTTTCTTCTCAAACCCAAAAGTTCCCTTTGGATTTCACCCTTACTTCTCGGTGCTGCAAGAACAGGGTCAGAAGAGGATACAACTGCAGATGGACCTGTAGTCTGCAAGGCATTAACGGCAACCTGTTTAGCTCTCTCTTGCATGGATACAGGTTCAAGGTCCCACCCTAGATTCTTTAGCCTCGAGTGAAGCGCTGGGTCATGCATAACTTCTTCTGGGACATCCCCTTCATCTCCTTCCATCACTGAACTCTCAACAGGGGGTTTGAAGATTTTTTCTTTAGGCCTTTTAGATTCAATCCGAACTTCTTTCATTGGAGCTTCAACCTCAGCTATTTGAGCCTCTAATACTTCTGCACTCTTCAGAACTTCCTCTGCCTCCTCAGACTTCCCTTGGCGTCTCAGAGCAAGGGCCTTCCTCTTTAAGTTTAAGAGTTCCCTCTGGACTTCAGCTTTACTTCTTCCAACACTGAACAAGACATTCGGAGGGGAATGGGTCAAAGAAGGCTCACTTCTCTGCACAGAAAGATCATCATCTTGTTCAGAAGGTTTGGATGTGGAGTTGGTAAGCTTATTGTCTTCATCGGTCCAGCCTAAATTCCTTAGAAGGGAAAGATAAGTTGGGTCATGCATATCTTGATCTGTTATATCTTCTTCATCACCTTCTTCTCCAATCGGAGGAATTTTACTGATATCAGGATGCTTGTATGACAAATCTGTACTTTTATTATCAACACGAGACTCTGTAGACTTTCCCTTCAAAGCACCATCCATCAGTTCAAGCTGATGTTCGAGAATCTTACCCCTGTTTAATTCTGCCTCTGCCTCATTTAATCTTCCTTCTCTTCTCAAAGCAAGAGCCTTCTTTTTCAAAGTCAGAAGCTCTTTTTGGATCGTTAATCTACTCTTTGGTGCATGACTGGTACTACCATCTGTCCCCGCAGTAACATCTCCATCATCAACCTCTGCTGACGTAAAACATTTATGAGTAGATGGAGAAAAGTGTTTCTGAGATCCTATGGGATTCTGCATAACGTTATCCTTTCGAGACTCAAGGCTTTCAAGGTCCCTCTCAAGAAGCTTTGCCTTCTTAAGGTTTGCCATTGCCCCATCAACATTGCCCGCCCTTTTCTGATTCAGAGCCTCTCTTTTCAACTTGTTAATATCACTTAACATTGCTTCCTTGTCAACAGGAACAGACTGGCGCAAAATGTTTTTGGGAGGAATAGGTTCTTCCGTCCAACCTAATGATTTCAAAGCATCAGCCATCTCAGGATCCTCCATATCCTCATCCGTAACTTCAAAACTACCATCAACAAGAATGTCATCGGAAGTGTCTACAATAGGATCAAAATCAAAACCATGATCCTGCTCATAAAGAATTGATGATTCTTCTTGATCACTGTCCATACTACGGATTAAGGCAGAAAGCTCATCATCAGAATCTTGAGCCCCAGCCAACAGTGCCTCTTCTTCCAGTTGTTTCTCTAAAAGTTTAGCTCTCTTCAGTTCTTCCTTGGCTTCTGCCATCTTCCCTTCACGCTTCAACATGAGTGCCTTTTTCTTGAGAGCAACAACTTTGGTCCTGTCAATGCCACCACTACCCTCATTTTTATTATTCATTTGAGAGAATTCTCCAAGAAGTGAAGACAAATCACCTTCCAAACTCACACTTGTTGACTTTTTATCTTCATCACGAAGATCTTTATCAGACCATCCTAGTTCTCTCAGTTCAGCAGAAAGGTCATCCTTTTCTTTACCCGCATGAGGAATGCTTTTACTTTTTCGGCCAGAATCTTTAGGGCCATCTTTATTCTGGATATCAGCCATATTTCTGGAAGGTAAAACCCTTTTGCGGCTTTTTCTTAAGGATATTTCCAAAGCCTCAGCCTGCCTCTCAAGCTCTTTCCCTCTCTTAAAGGTTTTGAGAGCTTCCTCCGACTTCCCTTCTCCTTTAAGAATTTTGTATTTCTTTTTTTCATCCAAAGCCTGTTGACGCAATTCCTCAGGACTAGCAGATCCCATTTCACTTTTTAAATTATTAGACTCATCCAGAGAAACACTTCTATTGATTTCTCCCCTTAAGTCTAGTGTATTAACTTCCTGAGCATTTGAAGAGGATGCACTGCTAATTAACCTTTGAGTACTCAACACCATATCATTGTTTGAATCCTGCACCACTGACAAGGACTCCTCTCGGGCAGCACCCAGAATCTGGTCCAAAACTTCATCCTCATTCCTTGAAGACAACTTTAAACCACCTGAAGAAAAGGATATATACATTGAAAACTGAGCTACTCGCTAGTGAATTAATTATAGTTCGTTTCATAACCATGTCAAATACTGCAAGGTAATAAAATCAAGAATTATAATGCTAGCAGACATCCAGCTAAAGACGAGTAATTCATCTGGAAATTCCATTGAAAATATTCTCTACATCACACTTCGCCATGAATTCTGATAATTTGGAACAATGCTAATCCTAATGGGAAATTACAAAACCAGGAAAGAAATATGGGAAGGTTGTGGAAGAAAATCCTCTTGAGAATGCAAGCAAATAGGATGGTAATCCAGAAACACAGAGTAACAACAGCATAGCAGCTTGTATTGATAAATGCAGGTGTTCCTCATAAATATTTGTTCCAACAAACTTTGCAATGAAATATGAGAAACTGCAGTGAGTTTCAGTCTAACGCTTGGAATTACAAACATTCTAAAATCTTGCACAGCTTCCAAGAAATCTCTCATCCCCCTTCCATAGGAAAAATAAAATTTTAAGAAATACGTATACAACAGCTAACTTGTCTAAACTGGATTTTTATTCATCATCTGAGTGTATGGCCATTTGATACCTTTTTGCAGTTAATAAGACAAAGAAATGATAGATGTAATATCACAGGTTACACTAGAACAAATTTCAACTGCATAGAGGATAAATTCAGAGCAAACAAACAGATAATTTAGAAGCTACTAAAAAATGATAAAAGAGATTTGGGCTGTGTGGCAGATCAAATTAGTTTTATGTGCGCCAGATTCTAGGTCATTCAGAAGCCTAATAATTCTCAAATCTCGCATGCATATAACCTGAGTGGGTCAGCTTTCAATTGTAAACAGGTTAGATCTTTGAATTTTTATTTTTATTTTTATTTTTATTTTTTATTTTTTATTTTTTATTTTTTTAAAAAAAAAAAGGTTGGGATTCAGACTTCTAGCAGAGTTCTGAAATTTCATAACCCAAATGGTCTCTTCCAGAATAACGCTTTTACACTCAAAACAGTGTCAATTTTCTTAAATCCTAGCCCTTGTCCCGCACTTTTCTCTATCCTGCCTAAGGTTTTCTTCTTCACTTATCATTGTTTACTCTCCATTTTCTTCTTTCTTCTCTGTTGTCTACATTGTTCTCTGGTTCACCACCATTTTCTTCTTGAAAATGATGAAGACCCTTCCTCTTCAGGCAAAGACAAAGCTTTTCAAATGCTCATCTAAGCTTGTCAAGGACAAGCTTTTCTTGCTCCAGCAAATAACTTCTCTTCGTCTAGGACGAGATGAGAGGTTCTCTGAGGGATATCAAATGTTAGGATAACTCTGACTTTTTGACCATGTCCAAATCCAACATGCCAAAGTTGAAGTTGAGCAGAAAATCACTAGGTGGCTTCAGATATTTTTCAATGCTTCTAACTTGAGTAAAGCCAAGAGATGGAAGAGGAATTTTCAACTCTTTTAGGATCGGTGCTCAACCCAACAGATACTTTAGGCTCTGTTACAAGCTAGATATGCACAATGAACAAAGAAGTAAAGTGAGCCAGTGCTTCTGGCAATGAGGCAAGATCATGCAATTGGCAACCCAATGGTTATACATGTTATGTAAGAAAAACGACCCTAACAGCCTCCAGATATGGATATACCTCTCCCAGCCCTCTTGTGCCCATGTCGCATCTCGAAACGCGCAGCCTCTTCAAGCTTCTTACAAGGGTCACATATCCGCACAGGTGAATCACCTTGTCCGCGCAAAACCATCCGTTGCTGTGTGCAACTGTTGCAAAACAAGCCCCCGCACCTTCGGCAATGATGCTGAAGACCCAGAATTGTAATCATCAAGAAGCACCAATAACTTGAACAAAAACTTTATGGAGGCCCCTCAGACGTTTAAAATGAGTGGAAAGAAAACTTAATTCACTTGCAACAAAAATCAAACCGCTGTACGGCTCTATCATCCTAAATTAACTCCTATGTAACCAATCCAAGCAAATGGAATTCTTTAGTACTATAATTCCGAATTCTAAATCTTTTACATATCTCAATTGAAGCAAGTATATTGACAAATAAATTCCATACGCTCAAACTACAAATTCCCCCTACAAAACAATTGGTGGATTACTCAAAATATAGTTAATGCTTCCAATGTATCCTTAAAACCATTAAACACCCCAAAACGAAGAAAGGGGAAAAAGAAAAAAGAAATTCCGCCCTGAGATCATCATGGTGAATTTCATAATTTTAGAACCAAAACCAAGAAATCTGCGAGGTGGGTCTTGGAGAAAGAAACAAATTTGGTCAAATATTCGCAAGCGGGTCATATGATCAACGGAGGAAAGAGATTCATATCCACAGATAGAAAGATAGATTCACAGAAATTGGAAAGTCAAACAAAAACAAACCTTGCGATTGATGAAGGTGAACTGAGAATTACATCCCTGACAGTGCGAAGCATCGACCACCCAGTTGCTCCCTCTCAGTGCTGGCTTTGCCGGCAACCCGATCTTCTCTAACATCTTCGATTGCTTTCCCCAGGAAAGTATAATTCAGAGGAAGAAGAAGATCAAACAGAAAATGGAAGCCCGTTTCTCTCCCCTTGGTTTTTTGATAACCCGAAGCCTGTTTCTCTTCTTCCAAGGCAAAGAAGGTAGAAACAGATGCAGCACCTACAATTCAACGACAGCGTTTCTAGAATGGGCCTGTCCATAAGGATCTCATTCTGGGTTTGTTTCGTCCCTCCACCGTCGCTTTCCGCAAACAGCAAGTCAATAGCGAAGGATCGTCGCAAACCTTAAGAGTTGAATAAAAATGAAGAATAAGCCATTAAGGAATTCTTGGATTTCATGTGGTTTTAAAGATGTTGCTTAGATAATATCATGATAAATTTTATTAATAATAACTAAATTGTTAAATTACTATACAAATAATCTGCTTGAGAGAATAGAGGGTTCAACTAAATGAAAAATCTTGATCAAATTTTGTGAAACTAACCATCACAACTTTAAATCAAATATCAAATATGATTATAAAAGACTCAAAAGGTAATGTAGGTATGCAATGGAAATTGAAATTTTTTGAGAGGTCCTCTCCAATAGATGTGTTGTGAAGAACACTTAACTTTTTATTAAAGATATTTTACCACTTAGTAGAGACAATGAGGTTCTTAGACATTTCTTGTTATTGACTTTCTTATAGTTGAACTAATGTAACTTATAATAATACTATTACTTTTTTAAACTAGGGATGGTACCTTAATGCCTTTTATTTAATAAACTAGAATTAGATGTAATAATCATATCTTATCAGAGTATAAGGAATAGTGTGTGCATCAGACCCATTAACAATTAACTTGAGAAAAATGTGAATAATATTATTGCATTTCCAATAATATGACTAGAACAAAAGAAAAATGAGCTTTTTAACAAAAACCGTGGAAAAGAAGACAAAAAGGTTTACCAAGTCCTGTGCAGATTAAACACTTTTTGACAATGGAGGCCAACAACTTCGAAGGAAGTTTGAGCGGCCTCATCCTGGGCCTCGAGAGCAACTGCAAACAAATTTAGGTCAAGCTTTGGTTTGAAAGTGTTTCTCGACTTTGTCAACCCATAAATGCCATTAGATGCAAGAGCCTAACAAACATTGGAAGACTGAACAAACACTTTTACCAATATCAATATTTTTCTCTCTTGGAAAAGCTTACAAGCGGTGGTCACAAGGATGTTGGTCCATGCGGCTCAATATGTAAAGGACACTGTTTTCTTGGTTCAATAGCTTGCATTTAATGCTCACTCTTTCTATACAACACATGCCATCTCATTTCCACAAAGTTGACTACGTTTGGCCATTGCTGCCCTACTTCAAAAACCGGCCCCCAGCAAAACAGAGGGCCTCGTAAAGAATGTGAAATTTAAGCCTTCCAGGGAAATGACAATTTGTTCACCTTGGTATCTCAAACGCCATGGATCTGTGTGTACGCTTCGGGTTTCTCATTTTGACGTGGGTGTTAGCGAGCCCCGCAATGCGCATGCACTTTTTCCTTGCCGCATTGCTCGCTGACGTAGTCGGCGGTAGACTCGGTGGTTGGTGTCAATATTCTTTAGAAACATCCATTGATCTTTAATGCCCATTCTTGATGCTCGGCCTGGGGAAGCACATAGATGCCCACATTGTCTCGATTACACCAATGGGGTTTCAAAATATTAACAATAAATTGCAGTTAGATTCTGATTATGCCCTTTGAATCTCCCTTTCCTCTCCCTTTGTGTCAAAATGTCAACAGGCTTCATGTGTTACATTGAGGGTAGATGAATGTAACATGGGCGGTACTTGTAATTAAGGTACTCTATCAAGTAAAGAAGGATTTAGATTAACCTGCTGGACAAATCTTTTTGACAAGAAAGTGTAGGTAAAATTTATACAAAATTGGGTTGCAAGTGTCCGGACTTTTGTCATGAACAGAGTTTTGGTAAGGATCTAGCATTGCTCAGGATGGATTGCTTTGAACTCATCATATTCGTCACATGTGTCTGCATTGTTCCGCAAGCGTTCTTCAACTCCATCTCCTCCGGATGCATCCCTTTCAAGTCTGGTCTAACCTTCATAGTATCCGTAGAAGGATGGGGATTCTTGTCATAAAAAGATACTTCCTCAGCTTCCTTCTTACTTAAATTTTGATCAGTACTTTTCTGAAACATGAAGTCATCAACAGTTTCATGACGGTGACTGTTGGGCAGCCATCTTTTGGTCTTTGATTGTTGCGTAATAAGGGCTTTTTCCACTGTTTGTGAAGGAAAATTTGAGTTCCTAGACAGATCTTTCAAAGCTTCTGGTGAGAGCTTCTCATGGTTCAGCGCCCCGCAGACAACAATCTTCTCTTCTTCACATAACCCTGCATGAACCTGTTCAAAACAAAGGTCACTAAAAGCACTGAAGTTCTAAAAAAAAAAATTAAAAACAAATAAATAACGATTACACTTTAGTTCAACGCATGTATAATTGAGAGAGCTAAGTGTAACGAGGGAAAAAGCCATGCTTTTATCTTACACAAGGCACTAATTCCATCTCTTACCAACAGAAACATCGCAAAAGTGAAGCATACCTCTAAGAACAAGTCCATGGCCACATAGACATGATCATAAGATTCTCTAGCATAATCCGGTAGCACTAATGCCAAAGCCACAAACTTGGAAGGTTTCAGATGGGAATCAGGGGCCACTTCTCCAAGGTAGATATCAATCAATTCTCCAACCTTCTTTAACCGACTACTCGATGAGAAACAGCTGCATTCACTGATAAATGCTCGTGCGAGCCTCAAAACCAAATTAACGTCATACGAATAGTCCCTTCCAAGTGGAGATGGAGCAAGAAGACAATCAATTGTTGCTTGATCCAACTGGGAACCCGTCAGACTCTCTATCTTGTTTTTGTGAATTTTGCTTATTTTCACGCCCAAAGCCACTCGGTAAATTTCAAACAAGCCCTTGAAACAAAGAGAACTCCTATCAAGCAAAGAAAGCAGAATGATTACAACCTCTGTGATGTTTTGCTTCTGAGCTTGTGCTGCACCAAGACATCTTGATTTGTGATAATAGAAGAGGAACCGACAGATTACAGCATGATCGAATTTCTGGGAGACCATTGTCTTAATTACCTTGTCAATCATATCAACATTCAAGAAGAGAAAATCTTCAAACCACCAAGTTAGCTGAGAAGAGTTCGTTCTCAGGCTTTCGCTGCTCATTGTATCACAGGAAAATTTGTGGCTGGAATTCTCTGAGGAAGATGTATATGGGCTTGCAACACAAGGCAAAACAAGCCGTCCTACCAGACAATCCAATATACTCTGAAGCATACCAGAAGGTGCCGATGCGGGAAGTAAATCTTGGTAGTGTTTTAACGCTTCTAGGAGCTCAGACCAAGTCCAAAAGATGATCCCCTCAATAGATTTCTCAGTTTGGTCTATTAAATTGGGTCTGCTAGAACCATTACCTGCCATCCCCAAGAAAATAGCAGCAGAGTTCAGTAGAAGTATGTTCGAGGGGGTTATTGATGTTCGGCCATTATTGTAGCAAAACCTTGCTACAAGCTCAAAACACTCTGCGCCTCCTGGAAAGTTACTGAATATCACTTTCAGGTTACTGTTGCTTATCGAGTTTCCCAATAATTTGCTGAATAACCCAGAAAAAGTTACAAGAATTTTCTGCAAATATTGACACAGAAGAAAGCCAGATGGTTAACGAAGAAGTTATAAAGAATTAAGTATCATCGAATCTAAGTTAGAAAAGATTGATTCATTTCTTTGTTACTGAATCAAACAGGAAAACTCATTCACAAGACTCAACCCCTTTTACATCTTAAAGCTTTGAGTGACAACCGACTTGAAGAATCTTTCAAGTTTATCAAGCAAGATTAGCTAAATTTTCTCACTATTGACAATACATTGTGGGCGGCGTTAGTTTGCATAATAGTTCTAAAGTTTCACCGAAATAAACTTGCCGAAGACAATCACCAACTTAAACTTGGAAGCAGGAAAATCATTGCTTCGAGAGCTGAAGAAGGGTAGCTGCCATACTCATCAGTACCCAACGTAATCAAGTTTTAACTAATATGAACGGCGGAAATATAAGTCTTACCTTGTGAACCATGAAAGTTTCTTCGCCATTGACATCTACTTGAAGATCACAGCAGCCTTTCATTGTTGATAAAAACAATGTGAAAACCCACCAGAAATCAGACCTTCATGCAACTGCAAAAGGTTCGCAAACGATGAAGCTTTTCAGACTGATCAAAAGGAGAAAAAGTAATATAAAGAGGCGCACACCAAGAAGAAAGAGAAATAGTGGAAAGTGGAGTTCTTGATTCTGCCGATGTTTTGTCAATGACAAGCATAGCGACAATGTTTGCTTCTAGGAACGAGACAATGGAGCGAATTAGGAGCAACATAGTCATTTTAAAATCATCCGAATAAATAGGTCGAATAATAAAAGACGCTAGGAGGGACCTGACCTTTTCTCGTAAAACGTGTATGCAATGTTTGGAAGCTACTATTCAATCAACAAATAAACATTATGACCAAGAAATCAATGAGCCGAACATATCGCATTGATTTTTTTCTTTTGTACAAAATAAATGAGCCCACATTGCAGCAGTTGCAAAATGTTCTACGGTCAAAATAAATGAGAATGGATCAAAGGATAGTTTTTTCTTTGTGGGAAAGCCATCAGGACCCAAAACTCTGACCATCTTCATAAATATTTTATTCAACGTGATGGTGAAGATTGGCCCAATTAACCCTTTCCTTTTCCGTCACTTATGCCGTCAATTTTGATAGTGGATACTGGATCCCACTTTGGGAATGAAGGAAGGGAATGGAGAGTTCTATGGTATAAGGTTGACAAAAGGTGAAGGGAAGACCCTGTTTTCAGGGTCTGTCTTCTGCAGTTTCTTCAACGGATGGTAACCAAAGGTGGATGCATCTGATTATTTCAGTCGCCGCGTCAGGCCTCAATGTGGGATTTGTAGTGCTTGAAGCAGTCTCGTCCCTAAAGTTTTCCTGCCTGTAGGATATGATTTTAAGTTTAGAAGATGCTGCACATTCTCCCCATATCCGAAGGCAATAGTTTTGGGTTCTTTCAGTCTTTTTGTCTCCGTTCTTACGTAGCAAAACGAAGTACATTGAAATTTGTTAAAGATAATGTAAAAATTGTTTTTGTTGTCTTTTTTGAAAATATCTTTATTTGAAAGTGTATATATATTCTTTTTAAAAAGTTGACTAACAATAATGAGTAAATTTCTTAACATGATATCTTAAGTAAGTTTCTTAACATAATATTCAAATTTAAACTTAGAAAGTGACACCTCGTGCATGAAAGAAAAAGTGTTATTTAATGACATAGTTTATAACTCACTTAAACTATAAAAAGTTATATTAAGAATAATGTAATTTTGTGAAACATATTCAAAATAAAGCGGGTGTTTCTTAACTGACCTTATTAGAAACCATCCTCCATTACATATTCTGATCCTTATATCTGCTAAAGCCGACCTGGATCAGTCCTACTTGAGTGGTAAAATTCTCCATGACCATCATCAAAGTTTTAATTTCGCCTTAATTTTGGGAGAGACAAGAATATTATGCAAACTTCTATGTCATTTATGTAAGACCAAATAAAACTTAGGTCTCTAAAAACAATTGTCATGTCGAATCTGAAACTCTTCAGTTTATTTCAATCTCTAAGGTATTTCTAGCTTTAAGATCACATACGCTAATATAAATTAGAGAATTTTCGTGTCCCTTGAACAACGACTCCTATGATCCATTAAGAATATGATGTCTGAAAGTTTAGTGGAGTTGCAATTCCTGCTACGAATTTTACGAAGGCAAAAGATTGCAGGTGGAGCTTCCCTTGTCAGGACACTAAAAAAGGCAGGACTGATCCACAGTCATTTGCCATCGACTGACTGCGTCCTTTTCGATTGGGACCGCGCTATCAGAGAAGCTATCTAGACTGACTGCGTCCTTTCCAATTGGAGCCTTAGTCGGGCGATGCAGGTGGGAGGGGACAGTAAGGTCAAAGTAGTAGGTTTGGAAACCCTTCTACGTGGGTTGAAGATTTTTGCTGGGGAAGGTTTCTGTGGTAGGTTCACGCTGATCTTTGCTAGAAGCCCTCGACCCTGGAAATTCTAACGTTGAATTTGGGAGGGCGGATGGGCAAAATTATCAACCATATCCTTTTCAACATTTACGTCAAATCACTAAAGTCATATCATAATTCATTCTTACACTTCCAATTCTGTGTTCAACTGCATATGCTTTTTAATTTTTTACACCATCTCCTCATGTTATTAATTTCGCAAAATTGGCAGACATGAGTCACAATTAAACCTCATCACACAACGAGAAATCAAAAGATATAGAATTCTCAAATTGTTATTAAAGCAACAATCAAAAGGGAATTCATGGAAAGTAAACCCAATCCCTCAAGACCCAACCAGCCCCAATATAAACTATTCTAAACACGCAATGAATCCAATAGGACCATCACTACGGAGACTTTCGGCATTATCTTCAATGGGTTTTTGTGGGGTTTTGACTGGAACGGGTTTGGTGCTGGAATGGGGACGAGGTGTCTGGGGTCTCTCTTAAAAAAAACGGTCTTTGGTGGGTTTATGGGAGTTTTGACTGGGAAGGGTTTGGTGCTGGAATGGGGACGAGGTGTCTGGGGTGGTGAAAACGACTAGACAAAGCAGAGGAGGTCTGTGGGCCAGAAAGCGAAAAAGAGGAACGCTTTTTGTTCAGAGTTTTCTCACACAATTTACTGAAACGTGTGTCTTCAATAGGATTTGGAAAATACAAAAGAAAATACAAAACGAGTTAACCCCACGCTATGAAGATTAATTAGTAGACTTAATCTTGGTTTAATCATTTCCTAACAACATGTTTTACATAGCCAAACAAATATCGTGAAGGTAGTCACTCGATATGCCATTGCCAACTCAACAGATATTATCTCTAAAATAGAGAACTCTTAGGAAATGCCCGGATATGGAGGCAGAACAGTGCTTAGACGCCGCTTCCTGTTAGATGA
The DNA here is from genome assembly GCA_028551395.1 of Casuarina glauca. Classification (NCBI taxonomy): domain Eukaryota; kingdom Viridiplantae; phylum Streptophyta; class Magnoliopsida; order Fagales; family Casuarinaceae; genus Casuarina; species Casuarina glauca. Next base: position 23,523,589 of record CM052348.1, read on the forward strand.
CGACATGGCAGCAATGTGGCTGCAGGGTAGAGGACTTGCAACTTGCTATGAATTTTTAACAATCAATAAAAGAAGAAAATGTCATTTTAACCCTAACATATACTTGAGCTTAGCAAAAATGATGAGGGCATGGATGTCATTACATCTCCTTAGGTTTGTTTACAAGGGTTCCTTGTAACCCTTAGAGAGATTTTACTTCATTGTGGAGAATGATAGACAAAGATGTTGCTTTGTTTTGCAATCGCCAACCAAATGAATTAGCAGCACATAGATATTATATACTCAGCATAATTAGGGTATTATTCTAAGTGTTGAGGATAGCTATGTGTGAACCATGAACTAGTCTTGTAAACAACATTATTTGTATTTTCTTAGAGAAATCTTTATGAAAAGGAAAAGGGGCTGATAAAAATGATAGTAATAGTGGACATAAGACAAATTTATTCAAATTACCTTAGGTCTTTATCTTGTATATGTATATGGCTTGACTTATCCTTTTATGTGTTCATATGATTAGTTGTTTATGCAACACAATAGGTTTTCAAATATGAGACCATGCATTGCATAATGCAAGGCGGTTGCCTGGCAGGCAATCCAATTTTGGCCCTTGTATCTAGCACCAGCCAACCTTACTGTTAAAAGACAAAATTAACATTGCCGTGTCATCAGTGCCATGTTGCCAATGCCACGTCAGCAGCACTTATCTACACTGGAGCCACATCGGCCATCTCACAAGTTCAACCTTGTCGCACCATGTCAGCCCTTCTGCAAGCAACCCAAGTGTTGCACATTCGCCTTCCTCCTCGCACTAGAACAACTGATCAGGAAGCTACCAAAACTAATATATTAAATCAGCATCAAAATCCCAACCCGTAATGGAAAGTGAAGCTGTCATGACTTTAGAAGAATAAAAGAATAAAAAAGATAAAAATAAGATAATGATTCTAGAAGAGTAAAAGAATAAAAAAGATAAAAATAAGATAATGATTCTAGAAGAGTAAAAGACAAGATAATAATCTTCAAGAGTAAAAGAGGCGGTGTGGGGTCTCTATAAAAAAAGGGTAAGAGGTACGGTAACGGCACAAGGAAAAATAGGATAGTGGCCATCCCTTAAGTAGCCTTTCATAGTTGTAGGTAGATTTAGTTTTTAATTAACCTTATGAATTGTGCAATGATTTCGGAATTGTTTTGTGAACAAATTTCTTAATAGAGAGGTATTACTGTCAAATTTCTTATTTGAAATTTTGAGGAATCCATTTTATCACGAGTGGTATTAGAGCAATAATCAGGCGCGAGAAAGGCAGGAAACTACGACGAAAACTTGCAACAGTCCATGGCTGATTTGGACGCTCGCCCCAAGCTTTAGAAAAGATAATGGAATTGTAGACGAAAGAAAATGTTGGAAAGTTGGAGGCTTTAGAGAGGAAAAGAGAGGGTAGAGGCAAAGGAGAGTACTGAGAAGCTAGAGGCAATGAGATCTTCCAACTCGCGAAATTTTAAGGTTTACAAACTGAGAATGGGTAGACGTTGTAGGGAAAGCTGGTGCAGATTCACATATATTGAACCCAAATTGGGAGAAGCAGGTAGTAGTAGAACTACCGGCCTTCAAAATTCCGTCGATGACGACCAAAGTGCAGGTGGCGGCTAACCATGACAGATGAAACAGACGAGGCCATTTACTCCCCTGATCCCATTTGGATCCATTCGAGCTTCTAAGGCAAAGAAGTGAGAGGATGACACCAGCAACCGGAAGGGCATCAGGGACATTTAAATATAGTGCTGACACCAAAGGGGTTTGGTAGACTTGTTCTTGGCCAGGCGAGAGCTGTTTTGAACAACGGATCAAGGTCCATAATGGCCTCCATATGAGGCCAATCGCTCTTATGGGCTCTAGATTCTCATCAACAGAGCAGGAATTTTTCCAAAAGAGTCGACCACCATAAATAGAGGAAGGGTTGCCTAGGTTGCTAATTGGAACAGCCTGCAATAGCAAATTAGGGTTAGTCGAAGAGTAAGATTTGGTGAAGGGGAGGAGAGCTTAAAGGTGAAGTATTTCTTGGTTTATTTGGAGGGAAGGGCTACATAGTGACATAAATACTGGTGGGGGGAACGTGGTCTAATGAGTTGGGACTAATTTTGGATAGATGTATGCTACCAATTTGCAATCCATGAATATAGTAGTGTAATTGCTGAGTTCTACGAGTTTAGACAAACCTCCATAGGCATACAATATAGTTACATTCCTAAGTGAACTGAATTCTCACGAAAAGTTTCTTTATGGATTATTTTATGTAAGGTTTGAAAGAAGATTTACGTATAACAATGCTCTTGTTGCTCCCACAACTTTGGACTAGGTTTATAGGACAAAATATTGGTGCAAAAGCATCACTAGAATCACAATCATGGAGATCCCATGAAATCTACAACTTTTATATTGGAGTAGAATTAGTAGAGGTACCGAGTCCTTATGATGTTGTACCTCTTGGCCTAACCAATAGTGAGTTTAGAACTATAGGAGAATAACTTTAGTCTTAAAATCCAAATGGCCTATACTACATATCAATAATGTTCAAATGTAAGAAAACAAGAATAAGAGTTTATATTGTTACTATGATGAGAAATGATTCATGGTCATTGAAGCAAAAGTAAGTAGTTGTTCTAGTTGAAGAACGAAGCCACACAATAGTTATTTTTGTAAGAGGATGCATTGACATTAGAATCAATCCTTGAGGACAAGGATTCATGAAGCGATAAGAATTATCATGATTCTAGGAAAGTAAAGGAGATAAAGCTAAGATAGTGGTCCTAGAGAGGTAGAATATAAGATAATTATTTCATTATAGGAAGATAAGATAATGATTCTAGAAGAGTAGACGATAAGATAATACTTCTAAAAGAGTGGAAGATAAAATAATACTTCTGGAAGAGTGGAATAGGCAATGAGTGTACTTATAAAAAGGGAATAGGAGGTGGGGTGAAGGCATAAGGAAAAATATAATATAGTTATCTCTTATCAATTAGGGTTTTAAGTAGCAATTGTTCCTTAAAAAGGTTTCCATTGTTGCAAGTAGATTTATTTTTCAATTTATCTTATGAATTGAGCAATGTATTTGGGGTTATTTTGAGAACACATTTCTTAGCAATATTGTAATATTTCTTTTTTGGAATGTATTGTTTTCTATTCTGAGGAATCTTCATAATTACAAGGATACCATCTAAATGATATGGATTGCTCACTAATAGAAAACAATAAATTCCAAGAAAGAAATCTAACACTATTGCCTTTCTCTTAATAAATTTGTTCTTGAAACAATCCTAGAAACATTGTACAATCCATAAGAAAAATTGCAAAATAAATCTACTTGCAACTGTGAAAGCTTCCTTAAGAGATGACTGCAACTTAAACCCTAATGGATAAGGGATAAATGTATTTTCCTTTTCTTTGTGTTTTCACCCTACTTCCTATTCCCTTTTTATATGGACTTTACACAACCTCTTCTACTCTTCTAAAATCATCACCTCATTCTATACTCTTCTAAAATCATTATCTTATCTTCTACTTGTCTGGAATTATTATCTCTTCTATTCTTCTAAAATCATGACAAAAGCTTACAAATTAACGCCTTTATCAACTTGATGCAAGCCCCAATTAGCTCTCAATCTCATAGCATACACGAACACCTAAAGTTAGCACTTCATAGAAGGAAAGTTGTTGACTCTCCCACTCGGGTAAGGCAAGCTTTTCGATCACAAATAACTACATATCCCTTCCATCATCAACATAGATTGGAGAATTTCCTTTCCTTGCTCAACCCAGAAAATTATCTTTCTTATTTACACAATTTTCATCAACCACGCAACTCCTTTAATTGTGGCAATTGATGTGGGTCAACAATTACATATTTGTGTAGGATTAATTATAAATTTTGATTGCTTGTTTTAATCATGTACATAGGTTGTATAAATAGGTCCAATTGTATCGGTTATTACCATTAAGAAATTCAAGGAAGTTTCAAAGCCGTTCTATGTTTTTTTTTCATTGTTAACTTTTAGATTAAACTTACAGTGTCATGATTTTTGCACATTAAAATGAAAAGTGGGACAAATAACCTTGTTGTGCTGAAATTTAGGATTTTTGGATTAAAATCTACATCTAATAAAATGTTACTAGGTTTTTGATCATGATAAGTGATACAAACTTGAAAATCTTCATAAAGATAAAGAATTTTGTGACCAATGCTTTATGTAATTTTGTAGCATCTATCCTTAGTCAACATTGCACTCTTTGTTGGATATGTATATTCTACTAAACCAATGATTATATTAAACCAAATATATGTGGAGAGCTGGACAAGTAAATTACTAAATTTCCATAAGGAGAATAAACAATTTGAGTAGACAAGCAAGCATACCAAATATGAATTGATCAAGGTCTCCATTAGGCAAAAACTCATATATCAAAGCTTTTCATTTCCTACAAAGTAATATCCTATAAACCTTATGAAATTCACATGTTGAAGCATAGCCATTAGCACAACCTAGATTTCCTTGTGCAAAATAAGAAAATAACCTTTTGTTGGTAATATTTATCCATTTGGTAGGTTATATTTAAAACAGAAATGTAGCGTTTGTAAAGTTCGATTTTATAATGTTTGATTTAAGTTGCTACGAATGATAAAAAGGAAATAGTTAGAATGTCATATCACCTTGTAAACAACACCATATCCACCTTCTCCAAGTTTATTTGCATTCAAAAAGTTCTCTCTAGTGTCTTTAAGTGTGCCAAGTCTAATGATTAAGTACTACTAATTTTATCCATGGCTTTGATTGAAACATATCAATACACATGAATTCAACTAATTCATTGCCTAAAGGAAAGCAAGGCCAATGCTGATATGTGCACACAACAAGAAGAGGATTTAATCTAAAACTAATAAGCTAAACATAGCTTTTCCTCCCCAAAAAGCACTTTAGCAATGCCTCCCTTATAGCACACATTTCTAGCATGTGGTTTGCTACATTGGCCTTTTTTGCTTTGGTGGGGAGGCCAAAAGTGCCACCTTACCCTTAGCTATATGATTTTCCTCATTTGGTGGTGTTCTTGGCCAGAGGAAGTATTCTCATTATGGTGGCTTGAGATTTGGTAACCTAACCTTTAAGCATGAAATCCCTTAGAGGATTTGGATAGGAATGTCTCCATCGAGGGATTTTGGAATGAAATCACTCAATGAAATAAATAGGACTTAGACAAGAATCCTTAACCGATGAAAAACATAAAAGAATTATGCTCCCCTTCTCTGTAAAAGGAGCCTTAAATTCCATACATCACCCTCCCTTCTTTAGGTTAAGTTAGTCTTGTTTCTAATACACACCTAGGCTCAGCCCCCAACATAACATACAAGTCCAATATCCTAGTATAACAACAATATACAACCACAGACAACTTAAACCATTAACACACACAACACAACTTGCATCCCAAACCTATAACATGTACCCCCCTCCCCCCCGCCTCCTTAAAATAACCTTGTCCTCAAGGCTAGTGATCACTAGTGCTAAGTATAAAGTAAGGATATTTCTATTTGAATTCTTCTTCCTCTTCCTAAGTGGCCTCGTATAGGTGCTTAGCTTGCCAATGAATGAAAATCTTATGCTTCCCTTATCTCCTACAGCTCTATAGCACCACTTATGGGATCTTTTTAGCTTCGAACTCTTCTCCCACATCATGGAACTCCTCTACCCCTGGTTCTACAACCCTAACATATCTTTTTAACTTAGAAACATGAAAGGTTGGGTGTACTTTTGTCCCTTGTGGTAGTTCTAGCTTGTAGGCCACAATTCCAGTTTTCTTTAGCACATGAAATAGGCCCTAGAAACAACTAGCCAACTTGTTGTTCCTCCTCTCTGCAATAGAAACTTGGCAAAATTAAGGAATTCTGACACACACCAAATCCCATTCTTGGAATTGGATCTCCCTTCTCCATCTATCATATACCCTTTTCACTCCCTCCTAAGTTACTTAGAGGTTCTTCCTGACTTTACTCAATATTTAATCTCATTCCAGCAAAACTTGCTCAACTTCAGCAACTTTCGTCATGCCATTCACATAAGAAAGTAGGGTAGGTGGACTATGACCATACACTACTTCATAACTAGTATTATAGTAGAACTAGGCCTACATTAAAAATTTTACCCAAGTGTTTGGACGGTTCCTAACAAAGCAATGAAGATACATATCTAAGGTTCTGTTTAACACCTTTGTCTATCAATTGGACTAGGGATGGTATGCTGATGTGAAGTTGAAACTAGTGCCGTGTAGGTGACATAACTCCTTCTAGAATTGACTTATGAAGAGTAGGTTTCTATTACACACAATAAACCTTGACATACCATATAGTTTGAAACATTGTCAAAGAAGGCCTAGGCCACAATCACAATAGTATATGGATGAAACAATAGTATAAAGTGACCAAATTTCAAAAGTCCATCCACCACGACTGATATAACTAAATTTTCCCCCAAATTTAGGAAACCCAACAGTAAACTCCATACTAATATCATCCCAAATCTGATTGGGAATAGAAAGGGGCTGAAGTTTACCAATTGGTAGGGTGTTTTCACTTTTGTGCTTTTAGCATACCTTACATTCTCTCACCACCTGACCTACCTTAACTCATATGTTTTTCTAAAACAATTTTAATGGGTCTCGTTTGCACTTAGTCAAGCCTATTAAATGAGCCCAATTCAACTTTTGTAGGTACTAAACCCAATTCTACTTAAAATTACATATGTATTCTAGATTTTAGTGCTAAAGATCATATAATATGATTTAAATTGATTGAATTTATATGTCTCATGGATTTCTCAATTATTGTCCATTAAGCTTCCCAATGGGACCCATAATATGACTACACATTTAGGGAAAGCAAAACCTATACCTACCTTGACCTTGAAGCAAGTTTTATATGTCCCATACTTCAAATTCAACTCCATTTCCATTGCCTAGCTTACTTACGGTAATAATTGTTTTACCCTATTTTTTGCTAAATTTTGTCTTTCAAGACATTACGATTATGATAATGATTGAATTAAGTAAAGTTGTGTGTGGGCTCCACACTTTCTTACCCCCTTTTAAAAAATCTTATTGATTGTATTACACAAAATACTTGTGACCAATTGCTTATATGTAAATATATTTTTGATAAGATGTATAATATAGTTTAAATTTCTAATTGTGATCTATGGACATTTTGACCATCCATCTTCACAGTATGTGGTTGATTATGGTTGAGTCATTAAATGTCTTGATCCTTTTCAACACTTAGTTTGACTCCTAGCAAAATAAACTTATTCACCTTTTCCACATAGTTAGATTAAGAGTACACTCATTTTTCAATTATTTCACATGGAATTGTGGGGCCTTAGGCATACTCTTAATCATGATGGATTGTGATACTTCCTCATTAATATAGATGATTTTTCTAGGGTTGTGTGGGCATTTCTTTTTCATTTCCAATATCACATTTTTCCTACTATGTGATCATTCATTAATATGGTCACTACATAATTTATTTATTAGATTTAGCATATACAGTCTAATAATGGCATTGAGTTCTTTTATTTAGAATTTACCCCATTTTTTATCTTATAAGAATGGGGTGATACAACATAAACATTGATATCTTTTGAATGTTATACATTTATTTATGTTTTAAGCTCATATTCCTTTTCTTTTCTTTTTTTCCCTTTCTTTTGTGTGTGTGTGGGGTGTGGGGTGTGGGGTGTGGGGGAGGGGGGGAGAGTTGTACCCTAACAACTACATATTTGATTAAAGCTTACCTAGTTTAGTTCTTTCCCATCACACTCCTAATGAGCTATTATATCCCTTTGTTCTTAGATCACCTTCACATCTTTGGATGTTGATATTATGTTACTTTTGCTTACTCCAAGGGATAAAGTTTCCCCTAAAGTTATACCATATATTTCATGGGGTATCCTCTACTCTAAAAAAGTTATGGCTTATATAATCTTGCAGTTGATAGATTCTTCATTAGTAGGAATGTTATTTTTCATTAGTCAAAATTCCTTTTTAAATGTGTTTTCATCTTAACCCAGTCAATCTTTGCTTGATCCATAAAATGATCCTTGCAATGAGTCTTGGACCACACAAATGATACTTACATTAGAGCAATCACCACATATACCCAAAGGCCTTCTCCTAAACAATCACCAAATTCTTCTCTACCATATACACCTATTCCTCCATGCCAATCTAGTAGACCTACACGATCACCAATTTAGATATTTAACCATATTTGTCCCTAAGGCCTTTTCTAGCTCTTTGTACCCTATATTTAGTTATGTTTCAGTTAACCATTTTGTCCCACACCACAAGCATTTTATTGCTTCCATATCCATCATAAATGAGACATCCTCATATCAGGAAATGGCAATGGACCATATTGAGTTAATGCTAGAAGACTAGACTTGAAGGCTTAAGGCTTAAGGCTATAAGGAGAATCATATGTGGGATATGGTGCCATTGCCATTAGGACAACACCTAATTGGTTGCAAATGGGTGTATGAAATATAGATTGGATGGAAGTATAAAAACATATAAGGCTCATTTGGCAACAAGATGAGGGAATCAATTATCATGATACATTTGTCCTATAGCAAAAATGATTACAATGTGAGTTGTCATTCCATTAATTTCTATTCATTATTTGGATGTACATAATACCTTTTCTATAATGGACTTTATTGGAAGAGATATATATAAAGGTGTCATTTACGTCAATGGAATGTAAATTTACTATAGTATTGATGGCAGTTGGATAATACTGGGTACATTATGATTATTATCTTTTTATGTAAAGGTGATGAGATTTTTTATTGCATTAATCATTTAAGTGGATGATATTCTCATAATTGGTAATAATGCAAAAGTTGTTTATAAATACAAAGTGTTATCTAAATTCTAGTTTTCTTATGAAACATCTAAGGCAATCTAATTTTTTTTTTTTTTTTTTTGCTTTTAGGAATTAAGGTAACTCATTCACAAAATGGTATATATATTAATCAACACAAGTATGTGCTTGAGTTGATTTCAAATAGTAGCTTATGAAAGGCAAGGCAACTCTTTCTCCCATGTATGACGATTCTCAATTGACATTGGTGTTGTAAGATGAACATGTCAAGGAGAGGGTACATGATCCATATCTAAGGATCTTCTTTGTTTGAATGGTTGATTAGTAAGTTCAACTACCTCACCATGACTTGCCTAAGAATTAATTATGTTGTTCAACAGTTAGTAGTTTTCTCATGTTCCAAGTGTTCCCACATTGAAGCTACTTGTAGAGTTTGAAAATACATTAAAAAGGCTCATGGGGCTAAGATTATTTTTTTTTTTCTTTTGAATTGTTTAGTTTTAGCAACCTATTGTGATGCTTCTTATAATACTTGCCCCATGACTTAAAAATTAGCAACAGATTACTATATTCAACTTGGAGATAGCTTAATTTCATGGAGAATGAAGAAACAAACCATGGTGTCACTTTCTTTTATTAAAGTAGAATATAAGGCACTGTTGTTTACAACTTTTGAGCTAACTTGGATCATTGTTCTCTTTGAATACTTAGGGTTGGATGTCCCTTTTACCAATTTCTTTATTTTGTAATAATGATGCAGTGAGACATATTGCAATGGATCCTATTTTTCATGCCAAAAGTAAATATATTGAGATTGACAACCATTTTGTACAAAAAAAAATAAAGGAAGGATTTATATATGCTCAACGCATGTAGGGACATTTTTACTAAGGCCAGTAGTACCAGATAGCATTGTTATTTATTGTCCAAGTTTAGAGCATTTGACTTGCACAAATCTTTAGCTTGAAAGAGAGTATTAGAATTAAAGGCCTAGCCCATTAGTGGGCCCATTATGTTCTTGTATGATTTTATGATTTTATGATTTTATTTACTATTCTTGTATATAAAGATAAGGACCTTTATATTCTAGAACATTGCAAATATTATAAGCAACCATAAGGTTTTTCTAAAACACTTTTAAAGTCCCTAGTCTTTACCCCTTAAGACATGTTACCAAAGAATCTGAGTCATTATCCCAAGACAAAACACGTTGTCATCAAAGTTCATTATATAAATGAGCTAGTTGAGAGGAAGGAAATGAAATTCAAGTATTGTAGTAGTAACAACCAATTGGCAAATTTGTTGACAAAGGTTTTACCCTAAGGACAACATGAATACCTTAGAAAACTGGTCAAGTTAACAACAAACCTCAGCAAGAAAGGATGTGGTTATGGATTATTAAATAGAACATGGTGAAAAGGAAGTAGTGGCTGCATGAAAAAGGAATTTCTGTACTTGATAATATGTAGTAGAAAAATTGCTATGTTCTTGAAACTGCCTTGTTCTTGAGTAATTGTTGGCATTAGTAGGCTACTAGTTTAAATAAAAAAGTAAAATTTTATTTTTATTTTTATTTTTGTGAAAAGGTAAGTTTGCATCAATATAAGTAATATATATAAGCAAAGGAGAAGACCCAAGTATTACAAGGCTTAAGAAAGTTAGAAAAAAAAAAGGAGGTTTGAAGCCTTCAAATCTCACTTAAAATAATATTTCCTTGAGAGGTTGTTATATTTCAAAACAAAAAAGCTCTCCTTTAAATATTTTTTCTTACTTTTACTAACAAGATTAGAATGTCAATAGTTTTATTATGAAATTTTCTTATACTACGTTCATCCTCTATATAGTAAATGCAAGTTCAAAAAGATAATATTGAGAAGTTTTACAACCAAATTACTTCCTTTAATGGCTTTGATCATTTATTGCGGTTCTTCATTTGATCTTCCAATATGACACTAGATTCCTTTTTAAGCTAATATAGTTTTCCAAATCATCCTAGTCTATGTACATTCAAAAAAGAGACAACTCCTATTTTCGACTTAGGATTAACAAAAATTACAATATAAGTTAACTGAAGAGTAATCGATCCCAGCTCGCCCCCAGCTTGCCCCCCGTCTCGCCCGCCCCCAGCTCCCCGCTCCCAGATTCGACCTCAGCTGCCACCCAGCTCGCCCCTCAGCTCGCCCGCCCCCAGCTCGCCCCCCGTCTCGCCCGCCTCCCAGCTCCCCGCTCCCAGATTCGACCTCAGCCGCCACCCAGCTCGCCCCTCAGCTCACAGACCTCGCCCGCTCCACCCCGTCTCGCCCGCCCCCAGCTCGCCCGCCACTGCTCGGCCCCCAGCTCGCCCCCCGTCTCGCCCGCCTCCCAGCTCCCCCACCTCGCCCCCATTTCGCCCGCCCCCCAGATCCCCGCTCCCCCAACTCGCCCCCCAGCTCGATCCCAGCTCGCCCCCAGCTCGCCCCCCGTCTCGCCTGCCCCCAGCTCCCCGCTCCCAGATCCGACCTCAGCTGCCACCCAGCTCGCCCCTCAGCTCACAGACCTCCCCTGCTCCACCCCAGTTCGCCCGCCCCACCTCGCCCCCCCAGCTTGACCCCCAGCTCACCCGACCCCAGCTCACCCGCCGCTTGCCGCCGCCCCCAGTTCTCAGACCTCACCCGGCCCCAGCTAGTCCCCCCCCCTTGCTCGCCCGCCCCCCAGCTCCCAGATCCGGACTCCCCCACCTTCTTGCCTCCCAGATCAGATCCCCCGTCCATATCCGTTCCCCCACCCCCCCCCCCCCCCCCAAAGAAAAAAAAAAAAAAAAAAAAAGAGTTCGTCCGATGATTTCCAAGGCCTCCTTCTTACTTACTCATGTACTAGCTTAATCCTTGCTAGTGTTGGTGATAGCTGGGCTTTCTGGAAGAGAGAGGGTCAGTGGATCAAGCTGTGTCTGGTTATTGGTGGTGAGTGGGTCGCATGCCTACAGCGGTAAAACAGGTGATGGTGACCACGGTATGATGAAGTAAAACAAAGAAGACAGGCTCGGACTTTACCTTCGTAGGGATTGAATTGGGAAAAGGTGGATGCGGAGTACTTCTCTCAAACATCAATTAGTTTTCCTACAACCTGCTTATGGTAAAGTTGGTAGAACCTGAAGCTCGTTCTGTCAATCGAAGACAAAATTTATCTGAATTGATGGCACGTACGCGTAGTGGAAAAATGACAAATGTTCCTAAAGCCTCAAACACCTCAAAATCTGAGATTGCAGCTGAAATTGCAGGTTCACTCTTCAAGTCAAGTTTGGATACTTCAGGTAAACCTGTGAACCCTCATTCTAATGAAATTGTTGGTGATTGTGATACTGTGGATGAAAATGTTAGTGTGGGAGACAAAGTTCAAGGAAATAGCTCACTAAATGGAGTAATAGGCCAAAATATCAACTCAACTAATGGGAACTCTGGGTTGTCTTGGAAACATATTGCAATGGATAATCTTATGAAAACAGCAAAATTAAATTATCATCCTCCTTCCAATGAAGGGAAAAAACTTGTTGTTAAACCTCCGCCAGAAGCTATTGAGGAAGGGAAAAATCACTTTGCAAATTGCCTTGTGGGATATTTCTTAACTGAAAATATTTCTTATTATTTAGTGAAGGGTATTGTAGAAAAATTGTGGGGAAAAGAGAATCTATCAGAAGTCTTAGCTACCAATGAAGGTTTCTTCTTCTTTCATTTTTCAAATATGAAGAAAATGGAGGAGGTTATGGAAGTTGGAATATGGGATATTGCTGGTAGGCCACTTTTTATTCAAAAATGGCATCCCCTTATTAGATTGGAGAAGGCAAAAATCTTTGCAGTTCCCATTTGGGTGCGTTTATATAATGTGCCTCATGTACTATGGACTAATAAAGGAATGAGCTATGTGAGTAGTGTGTTGGGTAAGCCTTTATACATGGATAAGGCAACTAAACAAAAACTTCGATTATCATATGCTAAAGTATGTATTATGATGGATATCAATAGTGAATTCCCTGAAAAGTTTGATATTGATATGGGAGGAGATGAACCTTATGAAGTACATGTTGAATATTGTTGGATTCCTAAGAAATGCAAAGTTTGTAATAGCTTTGGACACAAAGAATGTACTGCAACAAAGAAAGAAGTTTGGGTACCTAAAAAAAATGTAACTCTTTTAACCCAAAACCCTCAGACTGATAATTCTTTAGATAGTCAGCACTTGGCTAAAGAGCATCCTGTCTAGAGCATTACTATTGAGCCTAATTCAACTACAAGTGGGATGGAGAATGTCAAAGGGAAGGATATAGTTGCAAATACTAAATCTACTACAAGCACTAAAAAAATAGGAACTTCTGGGGGAAAAAAGGATAAGGTACAAAATGTCATATCTCACAATAAATTTGCATTACTGGAAGAGGATACAATGACTGATCCTATTATAGAGCATGTGGGGATTGAGGAAAAGGATAATCATCCAATAAATGAAAGTACTATCATGGAATGTTAGGGGCTTAAACAAAAGCCCTAGATTAAAGGAGGTTGTTGATTTTGTTAAGTCCCATTGCCTCCAAATTATTATCTTGATTGAACATAGAGTCAAAGAAGGAAATGCTGATATAATTATGAAGGAAGGATTTGCAGATTGGAATTATGTCCATAATTACAGGTCTAGTAGTCTTGGTAGAATTTGGATACTTTGGAAAGCCTCTAATTTTCAACTTATAGTTAGAGATTCTTCATCTCAAGTTGTCCATTGCTATATTGAAAGATCTGGTATGCACCCATTTTTCTTGTCTGCTATTTATGCAAATAACCTGGAGATTGAACGTAGGAACTTATGGGCTAATCTTATTAGCTTTTATAATCTTCATGTGAATGATGCTCCTTGGTTAATTATGGGTGATTTCAATGAAATAAGGAATACAAGTGAGCGTATTGGGCCTAATGTCAGATGGACACAAGGAATGACAGAACTGAATGAAATAATTGAGAATATGGCATTGATTGAACCCCCTTATTCAGGTCCACTATTCACATGGACGAATAAAGGATCAGGAGCTAGTCTTAGAGCTAGTAAAATTGATAGAGCTCTTACCAATGGGGAATGGATTCGTAAATTTGGAAACTTTGCTATTGAATTTTTGCTCCCTGGAGTATCAGATCATTCTCCATGTTTAGTTAAATTTGGCAACACTGCTCACAAGAAGAATTCTTCATTTAGATTCTATAATTTCTGGACTACTAGCCCAGATTTCATGGTTACAGTTGGATCAATATGGCAACGTGAAATAGTAGGCTCAAAAATGTTTCAGGTGGTACAGAAATTAAAAGCGTTGAAGATCCCTCTCAAGAAGCTGAATGCAGCACAATTTGGTGATTTGAATAAGAATATAAAGAATGCTAGAGAAAACTTACAGCTGTTGCAATACAGATTAGAGCTTAATCCTTATTGTCCTGATACTCGTGCTGAGGAAAAGATACAGCTAGAGAAGTTACTTGCTATGAGTAAACATGAAGAAATCCTTCTTAAACAGAAATCAAGGAACTTATGGTTAAAAGAAGGAGATAATAATAGCAAAATTTTCTTTGCGTCATTGATGAGAAGGAGAGCTCAGAATAGAATTTGCAGACTAGTTCTAGAAGATGGATCAGTTATCACAGAAGAAGAGGACTTGAAAACTGCTATTATTGCATATTATAAATCTATTCTTGGTAATGCTAGTAGGAACTTCACCAACTGTGAAAGGTACACATCTTTATTTCATGGTGATGATGTAAGTACACTTTTTAGTACAATAAGATTTGAACATTCCGATGTTCTTAAAGCTCTTTGGGAAATTCATGATTTTAAAGCTCTTGGTCCAGATGGGTATAATAGTTTCTTTTATAAGAAAGCTTGGCCTATCATTGGAAGAGACATAGAAGATGCTATGTTAGAGTTCTTCTCATCTAGGAAGATGTTGAAGGTTATAAACTCTACATTGTTATCCTTAATTCCAAAGGTTCCTAATCCTTGTGGCAATAAAGATTATAGACCAATAGCATGTTGCAATGTTCTTTACAAGATTATATCTAAGATGTTAGTTGGGAAGTTGAATGTGATTATCCCATCAGTAGTAAGCCAAAACCAAACTGCATTCATTAAAGGACGCCAGATCTTTGAGAATATTATGCTATGTCAGGAATTACTTCACAATTATCATAAAGATGATAAAGGTAAGCGAATGGCCATCAAAATTGATCTCATGAAAGCATATGATATGGTTAAGTGGGAAGCTATATTAGGGGTTCTAAAAGCTATTAATACTCCTCAACATGTAATTGATCTGATAGGAGAATGCATTTCTACAACAAGGTTCTCAGTAAATTTCAATGGAGAGCATGCAGGTTACTTTGAAGGTACCAATGGATTGAGACAGGGAGACCCATTATCCCCTTATCTATTTGTACTTGTTATGGAAATACTAAACAGAATTATTATTGCAAAAACCTCCACAACAGGTTTTAAGTTCCATTGGCGATGCAAGAATGAGAAAATCACCCATTTGTGTTTTGCTGATGATCTGTTTCTCTTTTCCCATGGAGATGTAAATTCAGTGCTTTGTCTTATAGAAGCTTTGGAGGAGTTTGGTGAACTTACAGGTCTTCATTATAATCCAAGTAAATGCCAAATATTCTTCTCAGGATTATCAGAACAAGAACAGCTTTTCATTTTAGATCACTCACCTTTTCCCATGGGTACTCTCCCCATTCGATATCTTGGAGTTCCGTTGATTACAAAAAGGCTTACTCATGCTGACTGCAAAGGTTTGACAGATAAAATATTTAGTAGAATAGAAGGTTGGGGAATGAAGCATCTAAGCTTTGCTGGAAGATTGCAGTTATCAAAATCAATTCTAATTTCTACATGTACATTTTGGATGCAAGTTTTCCTACTGCCAAAACAAACAATTTATGAAATAGAGAAAAAGATTAGGAACTTTTTATGGGCAGGAAGTATGGATATACAACGTTCCCACAAAATTGCTTGGCAAACTATCTGCTCACCAAAGAAGAAAGGGGGATTGGGATTGCCGAACCTTAAACTTTGGAATAAAGTCCTTCTAGGACGTATGCTTTGGACTCTCATAAATCAGCCAGATGAATCATTATGGAGTAAGTGGATACATAGCACTAAATGTAAAAGAATTTCAGTAATGCAGATTCAAATCAAAGGTTCAATGGCATGGAGTTGGAGAGGCCTCCTCAAGTTAAGGCCTATGCTTACCTCGGTTCTTTCTAGCCCTGCCTACAGTTGCAAAGCTACTTATCAAGATCTGCAACCAGTTAATGAAAAAGTAGATTGGTATGAACTAATTTGGACTGGTGGGATTTGCAAGCATAACTTTATTGGATGGCTAGTTTGCCATGATTGACTTGAGAATGGTACAATGGCTTCCTACAATTAACCAATACTGTGATTTTTGTCAGGTTCAAGTAGAAAACAGGAGTCATCTCTTTTTTGAATGTCCATGCACAATGGTGATTTGGAAAAATATCCTTGCTCAAAATGGAATTCGACGTCACATCAGAGGATGGAATGAAGAATTAAACTGGATGATTAAAGCATCAAAAGGTAAAGATCTGGCTGCAAAAATTCTTAAAATATCTTTTCTAGCTTGTATTTATTGCATTTGGGCAGAAAGGAATAGAAGAAGATTTAAAAATACATTAGTTGACATTCCAATCTTGTTGGCTAAAGTAAGGAAAATTGTACGAGGAAGAGCTTCTCTGCTTCACAATATCAAACCCTCTCAAGGTAATGTATTTTTGAGTGAGATTTGGAGGCTTCCAACCTCTATTTTTGCTTACTCTTAGTTTACTTTTGGAAATTGATGTAATACTGGGGTATGCCCCTGTGCTTTTGTATATTAATTTCATTAATGCAACTTACATTAAAAACCAAAAAAAAAAAAGTTAACTGAAGAGAGCCATCATATAATTTTTCCTACTATAAAAAGTTGATTTTTTATAAACTAGTAATATAATAAAATTATGTTTGCTACTGCCCTTAACACAAATCAAATTATATCATTCCATTTTTTTATTAGTTGGTTAAAGGTCCTTGTAGATTTCTTTACAGCAATAAGCATTCCTATAAAGAAGAAAGGTAAAAGTGAGATTTTGTTTAAAGAGGTCTCTCTAACTCCATGTCATAAAACCTTTTATATTAAGTTGTATTACTGGAGTTCTTTTTATATTTTGTACTGTGAATCCACTTATTCCATAAAAAAGAGTTTGGGAAATTAATGAGATTCTAATACAGACATCTCGAAAGGATTTTATTTTAAAGCTTAAGATTTGGTAATCCCAATCTCTCTTCCTTCTTTGGTGAACAAAGTATTTGCCAAGTCACTTTGTGTAAATGTTGTGTATCTATACAACTTACCCATCGTAGAATTTTATGTTAAGGATAAGGTTGTTTTTGGTTTAAAGTTTTGTAAGACTTGTAATACCTTGTTGCTACCTTCTTTGTTGTTGTCATTTGCTACTATTATGTAAGCCTTTGTTGATGTTTATATAAGCCTTGAGACTACTTTGCTCCAATCTAGTCTCTTAAGTATTCTTATCACACACAGACTTAAGTTATCACTAGTCTTTAATTCCTATTAGGCTCTTCCTTTATTTACATTTTACCACAAGGGATCATTCATCCAATGTGAAACATTTATCTTGTACATTTATCACTACACGCCAAGTGATATTAGGTTCAAGATCTTATGAGATAGGGCATATTCAACTTGATTCTAATACATATGTTAAAAAGCCTAACCCAAAAGCTACGTCAAGGTTTTGAGAGTTTTCTTTTTATTTAAAATTTACTTTATGGATAGTTTTTCTATTTTGCACTATTGTCCTGGAGAAACTTCCTTACGTATCAATTGTCATTAGGCTCAATGTTACATTAGGTAGAGTATGTTTTGTTAAAGTTTTAATATCATGTTTGAAGGGTCATAGGTCCCCAATTGCACCAAAAACTTTTAAACACTTACAAAGGTGAACTTATCAAGTATGAAACTAGCAACCTAGCTTCATAAAATAACCCCATGGCCTTATCATTAAAATCCATTTGGTTATAATCAAATACATGAGAATTATATGAAATAACATTGCACTAAGGTTTTTTCTTTTTACTAGGCAAATTAGGTGTGGGGATAATACATAATTGAGACCTTTGGTTCCAATTGAGTAAAAACTTTAGCATTTTTATTGAAAAGTAATTTTTATATTTAAGTATTATCCAAAATATGTATTTTTTTCAGTATGAGACTTTCATTCTTAATAATTTTTTGCATGCTAAATATATTAAAGGGCTTTAAAGGCAAACAAAAATTGATTTGTGATAACTCTATATTTTGTGAAGTTATTATTATTATTTTAGGTAATATTTAATAGGGTTTTTATTAAATTATATTTGTATTTAATTGTATTTGAGTATATTTTGTTATTTTATGCAGCAAACCAAAATAGGTGAAAAACAAGAGAAATGAAGCAAAAGATTGAGAGAAAAGAGAAAAGAAAGAAAATAAGCAAACGTTAGTTTGGAACCCACGTAAGGAAAAGACAAAAAGGAAAAAAAAAAAAAAAGCTGCGGGCTTGTAAAGGAGAAAAGGACTGAATAGAGGTCTTTTATCGGGCAATCATCCAGTGGGCCTTTGATCGTGCGAAAAGGAGAAGGAAAAAGCATTGGTGGCTTTTTGTCAAAGAGGTGTATAGAACAGATGGGCTTTTGGTCAGGAAAGAGAGTAGAGAGAAATTGGAGAGAAGTGGGCCAAAAGGGTGAGAATGTTGGGTCATGCGAACGCCGACCCAGCATTCTCATCGGCGTTTGGAGTGACAGAGGCAAGAGAGACTGGAGAGGAGAAAAGAAAGAAGGAGAAAAGAGAGACTAGCCATGAGAACGTAGATTGACCTCTCCGGTAGCTCCTAACTAATTTTAGCGAAGGCTCCAGCCAACTTTTCCTTTTCCTGGCCAGATCTAGCCATTTTTCAGTGAGGGGAGACTAGATCGGCCTTCCTTGTGCAATTTTCGCCAATTCTGTGGCAATTGCATGCAATTTCGTGGCGGTTTTTGGTGAAGAAGTGCAAATGCCGACTTTGTCTTTTCTGTCAGAGTTACACATTTCTGTGGTGGATTTGCCTGATCTTTTTGCAAGATCTGCAACCTAGGCGTCCTCTTTTATGTTTTTCGGCAATTTTTGTGAAGACTGGCGGCAACATGTGTCACCGGCACGTGACGACGTGTGAGAAAGTGCGTGATGGCTCGTGTGCAACTTGTTTCACCCTATTTTTTAGACAAAACTTCCTCATCCCCTGATGTGCAAATTTATGTAGCCTTTTTGTGATTTGAAGACATTTTTGGTGACAGCTTAATGTTTTTAATTTACAAAATGTGTTGTTTAATTTCCTGCACAGTTCTTGTTTTTGTAAATAGCATGCTTTAGTTTATTGTGTTAGAGCTACGATGGAACTTGATTATGACATATAAATGGTATGATTATTTGTGTTTTGTGAGATATTTTATAAATGTGAAATTGCATATTACGGAGTATAATGCTTTTAAGTGTTAGCTACCACTTAAATGATCTAATTTGCATGTTAGAGACCAACAGAAAATGACATGCAGTTGCTTAATGTAATATGCAATTATAGATTAATATGGATAGACATATACCATATGATTTGTGTGGTTTTAGGTGTAAACTAGAATATTCACAAATCTTAATGCACTTAGTTCATTTAATTCATGGGTAGAAATCTAGTGAGTTAATAAGTTAAGTAAGTTCGCTATACCTAGATATAGGATAGTGAATAAATTAGAAATTTTCACCATCACATAAGTAGAATTAATCTTGCTAGCATGGATGACCGACATTTGTATCTAGTAATTAGGTGAAATTGGATGCTCTAACATCTTTAGTTAATCATATTTAGGTTAAATCCAGTTATTTGCCCAATTTTCTATCATTTCGGTTGGCTAGATAAACTCTATGAACTATTCACCGTTACTAATTAGTTAGCTTAGTAAGCATCAATCTCTGTGGGATGATATCTTTCCTTATCATTATATTACTTGTTCGATATGTACACTTGCATGTAGAATTTCATTGAATAATGTGAATCAATTTAGGTCTTGATACCATATTAAAAAGCCTAAAACCTAATCCAGGAGCCTAAAATTTCATCTAGAAGATAACCATTGCCCAAAGATTATATCTTTTTGATGTGAAAATTTTCATCCTTAATGAGTTTATCAAATAGATAATAAGCCGTGTTTATATCACCACTTTTATAATACATATGGAAATGATCATTTAACAAAAAAAATAGACATGGTTTAAAAGTAGTCTTGAATGTGGGCATGAGCAAGCTTGTCATACATAAAATAACCCAAATTCGATAAATATCTGGACCTATTTTGTATAGGACATGTAGTCCAGAGAAATGTTTTTACATGACATGGCCAATAATGTTGAAATGGGTGATGCAATGGTATCGCTTACGGCAGGGTGGTGGAAAGGATTCTTTGTTTAAGCCCAGAAAATTCAATGATGTGGAAGACAACCTCAGGCTTTGTGGGTTTTGTTTCTTGGAATAACATATTTCCCAAGTCACCATTACATTGAAATGAATTCCGAATGAGAATTCAAAGGATTTAGTATTAATGTGATATTTATTCATTCTCAAACGTAAAATTTTGATTTACATCACCTTTTAAAAAAGAAAAAAAAATTCAAAATTTGTATCTATGTAACTACATTAGTTAATTGAATGATGTTAGCGTAGGGACACTGCTTTACATGCTGATTGAATTATTACCAATAACTTGTAGAAATGTATTCTTAATTAAGGTGTTAAGGGGCTGACTATAAGTTTAATACTCGAAATTTCAAGTTTTTTTTATCAATGATCATGTCACTTGTGCTATATATCAAACAAATTATCTGGAATACAAAGTGAAAAAAAGGAAACAAAAGATAACAATTTCCTTGTTTTACTTAAATTCAATTTCCATTAACATTCTTTTGAGCCACATGGCATGGCATGCTATTTTTGAAGTAGCCATATACTCAGCTTCAACTATGGATAATAACAGTAATTCTCACTTCTTCAATGGCCAAGAAAAACTATTGATCTCAAGATAAAGGCAAACCCAATATTGCTTGTTGAATTACTCAAGTTTCCTCCTCAATTATTATCACTACATCCAATAAGAGCAAACTCTTTTGCATTTCTATAAAATAAACTAAAGTTCAAGGTTCCACTAGGATACCTAAGTACTTTTTTAAGCTTGCAATGGTGAGTTTTAGTTGGCTTTTGCATGTGTTGGGACAATAGTGAGACTAAAAATAGTATCAAGACAAGTTGCTATTAAATACAAAAGGCTTCCAATGAAACTTCCATGCATAAGTTTTCTCATTTAGAGCTAGTGGAGTTGAAACTTGTTTGCAATTTTCCATCTTACTTTTTGTTAGCAATGCTCTTACAAACTTACTTTGACATATAAAAATACTATCTTTTTGCTTAAAAGCTTCCAAGCTAAAAAAGTATTGCATAATCCTATATCATTCATCTCAAATGCTTGTATTATGTTTTTCTTATACTTGTTAAGTGTGTTGAGATTGTTTCCTACAAAGATCAAATCATCAACACATATGGAAACTAAGAGCATTGAATTTCCTCGTTGTAGCTTAAATAAAGTGGGATCACTTAGACTGCATTGGAGTCCTTAATCAACAAAGTATTTGCTTATCTTATTGAACCATGCCCATGGAGCTTAATGTAAACCATAAAGTGCCTTCTTGAGTTGAAGTACTTTGGACTCCATTCCCTTCTCCTCATATCCTTTAGGTTTTTCTATGTACGCTTTTTTCTTAATCTCTCCATCTAAGAAGGCAACTTTCACATCTAGTTGGAGAATTTTTCATTTGAATTGAGTTGGCACTACAATAAGCATCTTGATGGCTTCAAGTTATGCAACTAGAAAGAATATTTTAGAGAAATTTGTACTTGGTATTTATAAGTATCCTTGGGGCTTGACTATCTTTCCATTTGTATCTATTTTAGTTTTATATATCCATTTCAGATCGATTGCTTTCTTTCTTGCATGTAAATATGTCATAATCAATGTGTTGTTGTGCTTAATGCGTTTTATTTCTTTGCCCCTGGAAGCTCTCCATTCATCCAAGCTTCTTATGTAAATAGGGGACATATCATACAATTCTCTTTTATTTTTAAAGGTTTGATTTGAAGTTGCCTCTAGAGATGACATTGCTTTAACAACATTTTAAATAGGAGTGGCTAATTCTAGAAGTTCTACACTTTGATGTTCATAAGAACAACCTTCCTTTTTGGCAATATTTACAAGATATGGTGCAAATGTGTTATGCTCTTCCTTTTGCTGCAAAGTCTAATTCCATCATGCATTTTCGTCCATTAGAGTATCTCTATCAATCACAAGCTTATTGTTTGACAAATTATACACTCGATAGGCCTTTGAAACAAAACTATAACCAAGAATGATACCTTGTTTTACTCTCTTATCAAGTTTGTGCTAATGTTGCTTAGGTACATGGATGAAACATAGGGATATGAAGAATTTAAAATGGTCCACAGAAGGTTTATTCACTTTCTAGGCTTTGTATGGAGTCATCTTGTATAGTGCTGAAGTTAGACTTCTATTTAGAATATATACAATAGTGTTGACAGCTTCTCCCTAGAAAATTCTTTGGCACATTTTTCTCTTCAATCATGTTGCAAGCCATATTTAAGATTGTCGTATTCTTGTGTTCTGCAACATTGTTCTACCCAAGAGAATAACTTACTATTAGCTGATGTCTTATGCCTTGATCTATGCAGTATTTATTAAACTCTCATGATAGATATTCACCTCCTTGATCTAATTGAATTGACTTGATTACTACCTTTCTTTGTCTCTACTTTTTTTTTTTTTAACTGCAAAAAGCTTTTAAATGTTACTAATTTCCCCATAAGAATGCCTACCCAACAAAGCATGAAGCCCCATACAGAAACAAGATAAAGTACCTTATTCCTTCTTTAATGGGAATTCTCATTGGTTTATATATATCATAATGCATTAGGTCAAGTTGTTATAATGTTCTCTTTTCCTTTTGCAATAAATGATTGCCTTGTGCTATTTCCAAGTTGACATAAGGTACACAAATTGTCTATTCCTTTGACATAAGGTAGTCCATCCACCATATTTTGAGTATGAAGTTCCTCTAAAGATTTAAAATTAAGATAGCCAAAACGCCGATGCCATTACCATGACCTATCTTTACTTACATTCAAAGTAGATTGTTGAGCATACTAAAAGTTAAAGGGAAAGTTTCATGCATCTTTCATAAGAATGCTCACAATTTCTTTTCTACCTTCATCATAATGTAGTAATACTTCTTATATGAGACCCAAACTCTTGTCTAGATAGCTAAAAACATTATCATATGGGGTCATATGATTAGTGCATCCCCTGTCCACAAACCACAGGTTTGGATTTGCATTGGTTACTGATAAGCTTGCAAAAAATAGCATTATTTCTTTTGTTTTCATCTCTTTTTGCAACATTAGTTTGATTTTCTTTATTTCTATAATTATAATCTACATGGCTAGATTTATGACAATGCTAACATTATGGTTTTCCTTTATGCTAGCAAACTTTTTCTAGATGATTAGTCCTTTTACAAATTCTACAAGGTGGGAAGCTAGTTCTACAGGTTTTGGTTCAACTTTTGAATTTCCTTCAAAGGTTTTTTATTCCAAAGACAAGCTTGTTTTAAAGGTAGTCTTTAAGTTTCCTTTATCCTTTCTTTGATTAACCCTTTTCTCAAAGCTTCTAAGGAGCTTACAAGTTTTGACACTAACATGTTGGCAAAGCCTTTGGTTTCTCAAGAGTTGTCATAATGGAGTTAAGCTTCTTAGTTAGACTAAAGAGAAGTTTTTCAACCATTCATGACTTAGGCAATGCCCTTCCTAAAGCTTGAATCTAACTAATAGCCTCATTTATTTTGACATAATATCTAGCAAGATTCTCATCATTCTCCATTTGAAGTAATTCTAGATCACATTTAGGATATTGAGATCATATTGCATGTACCTTAGGGGTGCCAAGAAACTAACTTTGAAGCATCCTCCACACTTCATGAGATGTTGTAGCTAATGAGACTCAGTTGAATATGTGCTCAGAAATGGACAACTACATCACCAAAAAGAGTCCTCAATGCTTTGTCTTGGTTCTTTCTGTACTTTTCTCAATTAGCTAGTGTAAGAGCAGAAGAAATTCAGAATTTATAACCTTTGGTACTTTGGTTTGATGAACAAGTTGAACCAAAAAATAACAAGTCTATAACAAAAGATATGTGAGAGATACTGCTAGAGCAATAACCAGACAATACCATGAGAAATGGTTTAAGCATAAACAAGAAAATAAGAGAAATAATAGTAGAAACCACTCCAACACAAACATATATGAAGGAAAGACAATGACATCAAGAACAATTTAGAATCCATTATTACAAGACCTAAATGCCTTGCTACATCTTTACAACATATTTGAGCAATATTCATTGATACCACAAATGCTATCTTGCTCTCCTATTTCTATACGTATATTTTAGTATTTATGATTGTTGGACGATATAGATAAGATCTATGGAATCCACCCATCCTACAATCCATTGACCATTCTATCCATGATTTTGGTGGCTTCTCTTGTCTCGATGTGGGCACCAAGCAATACCCATTTTTCCAAGGTTGGACTTATTTGTTGGTTTCTTATGACAAGTCATGGATGGTCAATGAAGTGCATACTTCAACAAGGGCCTCCTTGTTCTCCATTGTAGGAATGTCTTTCTCCATAACATCCCACATGCGAAGCCATTTGAGATAAATTGTCATTCTAGTGGACCAAGCCACGTAATTGATTCCATTGCATTGTGGTAGTGGAAGCTGTAAATTGGATATAAGTGGTGCAAGTTATGGATTGGTAGAAGAGGAGGCACTTCCGGATGGAGATGCAGCCATAGCAGAGAAAATATAAGAACAATAAAGCGATAAAGTGATGATTAGAACTTGTGGAGGCTCTCATACCACATATAGGAATTAAAGCCTTGTGTAACTTAAGTTAGTGTGTGCTAAGAATACTCAAGAGATCGGATTGAAGCAAAACAGTTCCAAGACTTATATAAACATTAACAAAACAAAGGCTTACACAATAGTAGCGGAAGACAACAACAAAAAGGGCAGCAACAAAGTATTATGAGTCTTACAGAACTTTAGACTAAAAACGACCCGATCCTTAACATAACAATCTACTTCTCTATTTAATTTATAGCCTACCAATGCCGATAGTTACTCAAGAACAGAGCAGTTTTTCTGCAACACAACATCAAGTAGATAACTTCCCTTTCCACAGCCACCACTTCCTTTTCACCACGTTTTGTTGAGTAATCCATAACCACATCACTCCTCAACAGTGCCTTTCTAATTCTTAAACTTGCTTTTGTACCTTTTAACAAAACTATGCATAACAAGCTAAATAACGTGATTAACGAGATGACTCAATACATAATTGACTAAATATTTTATCCGCGTAAACAGACCTCTTCGAAAGTGCAGTGTTTAGGCAGAAAATTGCTTTAGGCGTCGTTTTCATCAAGCGTTAACGGGGCAATAGCTCAGAAATTGAAGCCTCATTAGCCGATGCTTCGCTAGACCTCCTTCCGTTTTGAAATGACCGTATCTTGCTGGTATTACGCTGCCCTTCAGACGACATGCCTTGGAACATAAGAAATGCAGGTTTTTTGGGTACCGAGAGAGTGACTGAGTCGCCACTAAGCATAAGAAGAACCGAAGCCATTGTTGGTCTTTCAGCTACATTTTCTTGAACACATAATAGCCCAATGTGCATGCATCTCAATATTTTAGCTGTTGAACTGGCCCTTAGTCTGGGATCTACGAAGTCTGAAGCTGCACCTGCCTTCCAACTTTTCCATGCCTGCAAGATAATCTCGCAGGTAGACAGTATAATACACTAATTTTGTCAATGTCATGTGCGACTTCTAGGCAGAAAAAGAAGTAAACACAAAAGTAATTGTACTTACATGACTGAGGAGGCCTTCTTCGCTCCCTTCACAGGGAAAAGAATTTATTCTTTTCCCACTAATTGTCTCTAGAACTAATACACCAAAACTAAAAACATCTGATTTTATTGAATAACGTCCAAACACTACGTATTCTGGAGGCATATATCCACTGAATGCAAACAATGATAATATCAAACAATGGAATAATGCTAGTGTTATTGAAGCAAAAAACATTTTAATATAGTTATTCATTATAATTCAAATTGATCCACTTACCGAGTTCCTGCAATTCTTTTTGTTTTGTCTTGAGATTGATCTAATGCAAATAATCTCACAGTACCAAAGTCAGAAATTTTAGGGTTCATATTTGCATCTAATAAAATGTTGCTAGGTTTTAGATCACGATGAATAATACGAAGTTGAGAGTCTTCATGAAGATAAAAAAGTCCCCGAGCAATGCCTTCTATAATGTTGAATCGCCTTTTCCAATCTAGAAACACACTCTTTGTTGGATCTACATATTCATGTAAATCAACATTTATGTTAAGTCAATAGATATGTGGATAATTGGACATTTTAAACAAAACATTACCAAGAATAGAATCTCAACAGTACCGAATATGAACCGATCAAGGCTTCCATTAGATACAAACTCATACACTAGAAGCCTTTCGTTTCCTTCCAAGCAGAATCCTATAAGTCTTACCAAATTCCGATGTTCAAGCCTAGCCACCAATTGAACTTCATTTTTAAATTCAAGATCTCCTTGTTTAGAAAGCTTCCGTAGCCTCTTTACTGCTACATTTTGTCCATTTGGAAGCCTCCCCTGAAAAAAGACATGTAAGATTTTTTAGGGCCAAGTTTATAAAGTTTGATTTAGAATGTTCTCGTTTTCAGATACATAAAATGTCAAATTATTACCTTGTAGACCGCACCAAATCCACCTTCCCCAAGTTTATTTGCATCTGAAAAATTCTGTGTGGCAACCTTAATTGTGCCAAAGTCTAACTGAAATGATTCGGCAGAAATAGTTTCATCCACGGCTTCACCTGGGACATGTCAATACACGCGAATTCGATTAATGGATTGCCCAAGCAAAAGGTAGGTAAGTGCTATCATATCGTGGAAATTTTGTATTTTCAAACCCCAAACAGCAAGAAATATTTGTGTTGGAGTGCAATATTGTTCACTTTGCATCAACAGCAGTTATGTAGATCACTCATCTTTCAATTAGCAACCTCAACCTCAGATTCATAGCCACATCACAATTTAAACATCAGTATTTCCTTTGTTTTTCTTTTTTCTTAATTATTATTTTCTTTTAATAACTTATAGAAGCGATATCCCTACCAGCAAGGAAACATAAATCAATTTCTAACTCACTTTCAACTTTATCGCTTGCCTTCCTTCCTCTTAAATAGAAGAAACAGATGCAGGTGATTAGGAGAACAGAAACTACAGTCGGCACGACTGTGACAATTAAAGGGGTAGATGAGTTGCGTTCCTTTCCTGAAAAGATCAAAACTCCATCATGAGAAGGCCAACCATAATTTGGAAGTACTTCCGGAATCTAGCTATTTGTGCAGGTAAAGAGGGCACTAAAATAAAACACCCTATCAACAAAATCATTGCTAAACCATTGCTCACTTGTAATATACGGCACGTCCTGTGATCTGCAAGCCTCAACTTTGGAACATATAAACTTGTTGCGCTTTAAGCATAACAGCGTGGTATGATTAGTTAAAATGGTTGACATCCATGTGACCTAAACCTGATGAAAATCTTACTCAATGATGCGAAATGCATCTATGTTGTGGTTTGATCAGTGCGACATGCAATTGTCGTTCTATCCTACGTGTTATTTGGTCTGGGCAAATATCTACTTACTGTGACGGACCACCAAAGAAGACCAGGAGAATCAAATCTTCATCGGATCTACATAAGGCAACGTAATTCGTAAAAGTTGACTCTTGCTGTAGTAGTTGGGACATCCTAATTCCTGGTGGTTTCTTTTGCCAAACACGAACATTATGTCTTTGCGTGCTAGGGGCTCCTTTAATGTGAATGCAATAAGTTTTCTAACGCGTTCGTGGAGCTTTAAAGACCAACAACTTTTTCTTCTTGAACGAAGCCCGAAATTAGGTCACTCACCTTTGGCAGCGCTGATTGGACAAGGAATAGAGATAAGTGTATTAGGCATTTTATGCGAAGTAGTGGTAATTATGGAAAAGCTCCTTAGTTTCTTAATGTTATTTAGATTTTATTATCTAAATATCTAATTACCGGAGGTAATACAAATTGAAAAGGCAAAGGACATCCAACGATTATTATAGGTAAAATAATAGTATTTAAACTATTTAAACTATTTAATCCTTAAAAAAATGACTTGAACTTAAAAAATTTATATACTAAAGGAGAAATTTAAACGGTGTTGGAATCCGCAGCCATCGCCGAACGCAAGCTCTACCATTTCTACCTTCAGCCTTCGCATGGAGAAGGGAGGGGTGCAGGGGCGCCGGGGTGGGGGGAGGGGGGGGGGAGGCGGCGCGCGGGGGTTTGGGGGCGGCGGTGGTGGGAGATTTGGTGTGTGGAAAAGGAAAATAGAAAAATTACTTCTAAAGCATGAAGCTCAGAACCATACCTTCTGTAGGTGGAAGCAATTGCAACGGTGGGGGAGATGCCGGTGGCACTGGCGGGGGTGGTGGCGTTGGCGGCGGCGGCGGCGGCGGCAGCGCTGGCCCCTCCGCTGCTGAGTCATAGAAATCGTATATCTCGAACCTTAAATCGCAGCTGGGTGACATATACTTTCCTCCCTGCTTTCCATTACAACACTGAGCAATGTAACCCTGAAGACCGGATAAGCAATTGTTGCAGTCCAGGTAGTCCAAATCAGGAGTGCACTCCAGAAGTGCACGTATTGTCTGGAAAGCTGGAGCAGGCGCGCTTCCGGCAGCGAACTTGAGAGTAGAATTTCCCGACGCGGCGCGTTTTCTTAGACTATCTAGCAAGCTTCTTAGCACCTGGTTGAACCCTTGTACGTCTGAGACGTCTCCGGTATTGTAAAGGATCCGATTGGGTATGGACTCAAAAACACCGAATATGGATCTGTTTGAGTATCGCAGCATACATTTGTTGAACCACACTATTGCCTCCTTCTGATTGGGACAAGACTGTAGGAGATAGTGGCTTGACGCATTGACACAACTGCGGCACTCTTCCGGCGAAATGTCTCCACTACAAAGTGCAATCGCGTGTACTCTGTCTGGACTTTCTCCGGCCGAGAAATTGTAGAATCCATAATCGATCTTAGTGTTGGAGGACATGGAAGTTAGGAGGCTGTTGAGGTTTGTCCCGTAAGTACTGTTACTGGTGTAGTTGCCACTTTCTGCACAGACGTAAGGCTCCTTGACAATCGTGAGACAAACAGAACGTGTGACACTGCAGAAGAAGAAGAAGAAGAAGAAGAAGAGTAATCTGAAGCAAGGCATCCTCGCTCTTCCTCGCTGTAGCCTGTAACTTGGAAAGCTTCTTATAAGAGAACTCGTTATCTTCTGGCGACTTTCGTTGTAAATGAATAGCGACTTACCTGGTCAACAAACTACGCAAAGGGCCCGATGTTGAAAATTTTGTGGTCTTCTCCTTTTGTGGCCGAGATCGTCTGCGAACCCTGTAGGTATCTTCTTATCTTAGCTGTACGAAAGTAACAAGCTTTTTGTCGGCTAGAAGAGTCTGCATTTTCTTTTCTTAACTTCTGCGGGACGTTACGAATGCTGTCGCGTCAATGCATTTTTTACCGAATGCATGTTGAGAGTGCTAGTGTTCGTATGCTTTCGGTAAAGGGCTTTCTGCTTAGTTACTTTAATCGTTGAATGGCTTACCAGTGCGCACATGCCTTTGTCTTATTGATGGGACAGAAGAGGTTGTGGAGGAGAGGCAGCCACGCATGATCGCCCGGCAGCAGCTATTACCGTAGCTGCTGCAGTCTCTTCACACATCAGAATTGCCGTACATGGAAGCTCAAATGTTGATTGTATTATATAAGCAATGCATAGATTGTATTGTTTCTTAACATGGGAATGATTCTTCCATTTGTAACCGAAATCTAGAAGGATTTTCCTTGCTTATCAATGAAAAGTAAGCTTTTTACCCAACATTTCATTTACCACTTCATATTTTGACATTATTGAAATTATATAGAATCATTCTGTGCGAAATTCAACTTTTCCAATCATGTTGGAAGTGTCTAGAGAAGCTTTCCAAACAGTTATTCCATTACGATTTTGGTTCTGCCGAAATGACTGATCATCCCATAAATCATCCACTTCTCATATCCAATTAATTTAGCAAAAAGATTATAAAAAGCACGGAAAATGTACACCATTTTGTAATACCGCCAGTAAATTATCTATTTGCTTGAATTTGAAGAATTTACGAAAACGTTTCCCCAATAACAAACATAATGTAAGCTTTTAAGTTCACATGAGGCCAGCTGCCTTGGGTCCCGGATGCAAGACCGTATTCGAGCCACCTTAGTATGATCCTAAAACTTGCAAGATAATAGATACAACCATTAAGCAAATTTAATAGAATAAGCCAACTTCCACCACACTAACAGACCTGCCAAAAGAA
Source organism: Casuarina glauca (assembly GCA_028551395.1). Taxonomy (NCBI): domain Eukaryota; kingdom Viridiplantae; phylum Streptophyta; class Magnoliopsida; order Fagales; family Casuarinaceae; genus Casuarina; species Casuarina glauca. The sequence goes on from CM052348.1 coordinate 23,554,282, forward strand.
GGAAAAACCAAAGAATTCTTCTAGCTGAGGAGTAATACCGTTTATTAGTGACCGGAGAGAATTACTGATACCATGAATGCAAATGATCAACTAATCCAATAGTACCCTCGGCTCTCAAATAAAAAGACAACATCGCAAATACATTCTTCTCTGAAAAGGTAAGGGATAGTTGGCAAGGGAGAAAAATTAATGAGATAGCATAGAAAAATTAGTACTATCTATCCCATCAACAATCTCCTATCTCCTTTATTAGGTAGGATCAACCCATACAAGCAACTCACGGATGAACATTCCCAACGCAAATATCACCACGCATTCATTCTTCTTGCCATAATAGTCACCAATTGCCAACCAAAACTCACAAATATTTAGTAACCGTTGACGGAGGCCTAGGTGTAGGGCCCATCAGCCGCGAGAAGTTGATTGATGCTTGGAACCCCATTAATAGTTGTTGCAGTCCTTCTTGTCCAAATCACAAGTGTAAACTAGAAGTGCACGTATTGTTTGGAGAGCTGAGGCAGGCACCCTTTCGCAGCGATCCTGCAAGTAGAATTTCCTGACGCAGCGTGTTCTCTTAAACTATCGAGCAAGCTTCTTAACACTTGGTTGAACCCTTGTATGTCTGAGACGTCTCCGGTGTTGAAAAGGATCAGATTAGGCTCGTATTCAAAAACACTGCATATGGATTTGTGTGAGTATCGCAACATACATTTGTTGAACCACACGGTTGGGACAAGACTCTGAAAGATCGTGACCTGACGCATTGACACAACTACGGCACAACTCCGGCGAAACATCTCCGCTACAAAGTGCAATCGTGTATACTCTGTCAGGACTTTTTCCAGCCGAGAAGCTGTAGAAGCCATAATCGATCTCGGTGTCAGAGGACATGGAAGTTAGGAGGCTATTGAGGTTTATCTCGTAGGTACTGTTACTGGTGTAGTTACCACTATCTGAACAGACAGTGAGGTCCACCGGCAATCGTGAGGTCACAGAACGTGTAAGAATGAAGCAGAAGAAGAAAAGTAATCTAAAGAAAGAGATCCTCGCTCTTCCTCTCCGTAGTCCTGTAACTTGAAAAAGCTTCTTATATGAGAACTTGGCATCATTCTGGCCATTTTCACTGGGAATGAATAGCGACTTACCTGGCAACGAAATGGAAACATTTGGTCGCACGTTCAATATTCAAACTACCCGCAGTGCACGATGTTGAAAATTTTGTGGTCTTCTATTTTTGCGGCCCCGTGATCGTCTGAGGACTTTGAAACATCTTCTTAACTTATCAAGTACCACCGGCTCGGTCTGCATTTTCTTTTCTTAACTTTTTGCGTGACATTCACTGTTGGTAGAAGTTGAGACTGCTCTTACAATTCATGCATATCTAGAATGCTACCGTTCTATATGCTTTAAAGCATGTGTTTTCTGCTCAATTACTTTTGTCGTTGAATCGCTTACCAGCGGACATGCTTCTGTATTAATATGGGTCAGAAGAGGTTGTGGAAGGGTAGGAAATTACCTATAGCGAACTGTGATTCCCCGCTGTGGAAGTTACATTGTGTCATTCTGCGCGAAATACGACTTTTCTAAACCATGTTTCAAGCGTCACCACAAGTTTTGGAAACAGACATTCCATTAGGATGTGGTTTTGCCGTAATGACTGACCACCCCAAAACTGATTTAGCGACGGAGAAGCGGGGGGAGGGGGCTGGTGGAGAAGGGGAGGAAAGGAAGAGAAAAGAAGAGGGATGACAGAAGTGAACCAATCATCCACTTCTTATATCCAATTGATTTAGCAAAAGGATTATGAAAGCTGCACACTCCAAATGTACACCGCTTTTGTAATACCGCCGGTAAGTTTTCTATTTGCTTGTATTTGAAGAATTTACGACAACTTGTCCCCAGTAACAAACATAATGTAAGCTTCAATTTGACATGAGGCCAGCAGATTTGGGGTCCGGATGCAAGACCCTATTCAGGCCACCTTAGTATAATCCTAAAACTTGCAAGATAATATAGACAATCATTAAGCAACGTATAGAAAGGACTGATGCATGCATTAAAGGAAAAGAGGGCTGCCAGAATTAAAATGTGATAAAAATGTGGTGTGTGATGCATGCATTAAAGGAAAAGATGCAAAGACTAGTTTTAATTCAAAAGATATTGTTACAACTACAAAACTAATTGAATTAATACATATGGATCTCTTTGGACCCATGTAGACAACAAGCCTTGGAGGTAAGTATTATGTATTTGTAATTGTTGATGATTACTTTAGATTTACTTGGACATTTGGCATTGTACATAAACGTGAAACCTTTCATATATTTGAAAAGTTTTGTAAAAAGGTGCAAAATGAGAAAGATTCAAAAATCAAATGCATTCATAAGAATAATAGAACAAAATTTAAGAATCATGAGTTTGAAGATTTTTGCACTAAAAATAGAATTGAACATAATTTGTTTGCACCAAGAACACCACAACAAAATGGTGTAGTGGAAAGAAAGAATAAAACATTACAAGAACTAGGTAGAACCATGTTGTGTGAAAATAATTTGCTTATGTATTTGTGGCTGAAGTTGTAAATATTGCAAGTTATGTATCAAATTGGGTTGTGATCAGACTTATATTACAGAAAACCTCATATGAATTATTTTATGGAAAAGGCCAAGTGTAGTATACTTTCACATATTTGGTTGCAAGTATTTTGTGAATAATAATGGAAAAGAAAATTTAGGTAAATTTGATTCTAAAAGTGATGAAGGAATTTTTCTAAGATACTCTAGTAGCAACAAAGCATTTAGAGTCCTAAATAAAAGAACATTAATTGTTGAGGAATTAGTAAATGTAATTTTTAATAAAACTATTAACTCCCAAGTAAAGGAAAAGATGATTACATGAGCATATGAAGATCTAGTGCTTGCACCACTACTAGATGCTTCACAAAGTAATCCTCCCAACACAAGTAAAGATTCAAAATTTGTACCATTACTAGAAGCTCCAGACAGTAACTCTCTCAGTGCTATTATCACACAAAATGAAAGGGAAGAGTAGCCATAACATATGTAAAGATACCCCACTTATCCAAGGGTACAAAATGAGGTAACTCCTACCAATATTATTGAAAATTCCTTGGATAAGGTCAGTACATGTTCCTTAACCTATAATATTTGTGCATTTGCTGCATTCTTATCACAAGAAGAACTTAGGAACATTAAAGAAGCATTATTTGATAGTAATTGGGTTATTGCCATGCAAGAAAAGCTAAAACAGTTTCAAAGAAGTAAAGTTTAGGAATTAACTCCTAGACTAGAAAGTAAAACTATTATTGGAACAAAATGGGTGTATATGAATAAAATAGATAAACATGGAACAATAGTTAGAAATAATACTAGACTTGTTGCACAAGGATATAACCAAGAAGAAAGCATAGACTATGATGAGACTTATGCACCCGTAGCTAGATTGGAATCCATTCGCATGCTTTTAGCATATGCATCTCATAAAAATTTCAAATTGTTTCAAATGAATGTCAAAAGTGCATTTTTGAATGGTTACATAAATAAGGAAGTATATGTTGAAGAACCTCCCAGTCCTGAAGATCCTTTGTTTCCAAATCATGTTTTTAAACTCACTAAGGCATTTTATGGTTTGAAACAAGCTCCAAGAGCTTGGTATGATCGATTGAGTATACTTGGTGGAAAATAACTTCAAAAAAGGTGTTGTAGGCACTACTTTATTCATCAAGTCACATGATTTTGATATTCTTTTAGTTCAAACATATGTAGATGACATCATTTTTAGTTCATCTAATCCATCTTTGTGCATTGAATTTGCTGAACTTATGAAGAAAGATTTTGAAATGAGCATGATGGGAGAGCTTAGTTATTTTCTAGAATTTTAAATCAAGCAAACAACACATGGTATTTTTATCTCTCAAAGTAAATTCACATATGAACTCCTTAAGAAGTTCAATTTTGATCAAGTTAAAGAAATAGACACTCCTATAGGTACTTCTACTCATATACATATTGATCCAAAAGGTACTTCCATTGATCAAAAGACTTATAGAAGTATGATAAGATCCTTGTTATACTTCACTACTTCCCAACTTGATATTCTTTTTAGTGTGTGTATCTGTGCACAATATCAAGTTGATCTTAAGGAGAGTCATCTTGCTACTATCAAGAGAATCTTTCAATATCTCAAGCATACACCTAAGTTAGGTATATGGTATCCTAGAAAGTCATCTTTTCATTTGCATGCATATAGTGATGCGAATTATGCTGGTTGCATAACTAATTGTAAGAGTACTAGTGGGACATGTCAATTTCTAGGAAATATGTTAGTTTCATGGTTTTCTAAGAAGTAACAAAGTGTTGCTATTTCTACTACTAAAGCTGAATATATTGCCTTGGGTAGTTGTTGTGCACAAGTTCTTTGGATGAAAAATCAACTTACTGATTTTAATTCATTTCAAAGTTCTATACCCTTGAAATGTGATAACACAAGTGCTATTAACCTCATAAAAAATCATGTTCAACACTCTCGCACTAAACACATAAATATTAGACATCATTTCATAAGGGATCATGCCTTTAAAGGAAATGTCACCGTAGAATATGTTAGCACTTTTCACCAACTTGTTGACATCTTTACTAAACCTCTCAACAAAAAAAGGTTTTGTTATCTAAGAAAAGAGTTAGAAATGTATAATGTAGATGATTTATAGGTCCAATTTTTGCAAAATCTGTATCACTACATTAATGTATTGGCATACATGTGCTCTTCATCACTCATGATTGAAGTAGCCTCCATTATCTATCAATATTCCCTTTCTTGTAACAAGAAGGGGCCCTTCCTAGTTTGAGGGGGAGTTTACCTTGGTATTCCACTGTAACACTTCAAACTCCACTACAAGCTCCACTGCAAACTCCACTCTATAACAATGTTAGGCGTTGTTACTTAAAGGGAGCTCTTGTTTCATCATATCTGGTATGATCTTTCCAATTTTTATTGTTTGCTAATACAACACATGCCTTATAAGATCCGTACCTATTCTCTTATGTTGCTAGAATCTAAATTTTGTTTATGTTTGGAACTTAACTATGTCTATGGTGCTGCTATGAACTCTACATTCTGCAAATATGGTGCTGTGAAATTTGATTTTTGCAACTATTGTGCTACAAATCTCTACATATGTGTTGTTGGTTCATGAATGATGAATGTGAAGAAGAACATGATGTGTTGAGAAAGTGTGCTATCATTATGGTTATATGGGGGAGATATTCTCATGCCGCCAAGGCATTTTCATTTCATTGTAGACACAAAATAGCAATTTCATCAATTTTTTGTTCTATTATGATGTATGGTGGTTTTCTTTTTGCTTTGCTTCATGGTTGTTTGGCATATCTTGAAAGGAAGCTACCATTAAGAGGGAGCTATGAGCTCTTAAGAAATGTTGAAATACCACCATGCCATATTTTTATGATTTATAGTTTGCTGATTTTTGTGTTGATAAAACAAAAAAGGGGGAGAAATGTATGCTATGATGTTATGTTGATCATATATATTTGATGTACTTGGAACTTATTATAAGGGGAGAAATACATGATGTTATATTGGTCATATGCATTTTGGACTTGATATAGGGGGAAAAATATATGACTTGTTTTAAGGGAATATATTTCTTGATTGTTATATTGATGTACTTTGGACTTTACATATTTTATGCATCAATATATGGGCTTGGAAATTTGAAAATGGTGGGCTAAAACTTATGTGTATTACATCAAAATGTTTTATTTTATCATCATCAAAAAATGGGAGAATGTTAAAATATATTTTAATGATATTAGAATATATTAACATTTTGATTATGAGAAAAATGGAATTATAATATAAGAATATTATAATCATTTTTTGAATATTTATTTAATAGGTTTTTATTAGAAAAATAATGTTGAAAATTTATGCAAGAAATTGGGTTGCAAATGAGCAAAGCCTGAATGCAATTAGGCTAACCCAAAGACATGCGACCCAGTTCGCGTGTGCGCGATGCAGGTCTAACCTAAAGATGAGCAACCTAGAAGTGGTCCAAAGCAATCCCACATGCGTGTGACCCAACCCACACGAACGAGACCAGGTCCAGAATGCGCAACCCACTCTTGCGCCCATGACCCAACTTGACCCGCGATGTTGTGACTTCACCGTCAAATTTGGCTAGCATAAACTTCTTCGATCAAGCTGAAAGCTAAAAAATGGTTTGTTGGAAAGGTAATGAAGAGAAGAAAAATTCTGTGAAGAAAAATGGAAGACCCACTGCTCATAGAGGATTAATTTGAAGAAATTAAGGATTTTTTCGAGTTTGTGCCCTAACTACTCAAAAGATAAATTGGAAGCAAATTAGAGAGTTTTTGAAGATGATTTCATAGGGCTTTTGTAAGAAAGAAGGTGTTTTATCAATTTGTGAAACACCAATAAATATTCACTTTAAGATTGAAGAGAATTAAGAAGGATTCAAGAGAGACCCAGATACTCAACCTGGTAACCCATTTTTTGGCTTGCAAAGCTTCAAATTAGTAACTTAAAATCTAGACAAAATGGTAGTATTTTGGAGTTCGATTTTGAATGAGTTTGAGACAAAACAACCAGCTCCTTTTCCTAGCTCTCCTAACAACTCAAAAATTGACAAAAAAGAGAGAAAGAAGCAGCTTCAACGGGAAGAAGATGTGATGGTGCTTAGAAGTGTCAAAATGACTCTTTGGAAGTGAGAGGTCAATCTACTTGATGCTATTTAAGTGCATTATCCTCCGCATTACTTGGGTGGCCAAAAAATCACAGAGAGAGCAAGCTCATCTCAAGCATCTCATACTCTTCATTCAAGTTCATTCAACTCACGATTTTGCTCTTCATTGGGTGACTATATTTTGAGCTTATTACTTACTTGTTAAAGAATTAATTTGTGCTTCAATATACTCCATTATTGAGTTGATTTTCTATAAGAAAACAAAGCTAAGGTTTAAATGAATTTGGGGCTTCTGTCCAAATCACTTTGTAATTGCATGGTAGCATTTGTTAGAGCCTTCTAAACTGAATCTTATATATTTTGTAGAAACCTAGTTCCAATATTGTAATATTGGGGTGAGAATTTGTAACTGAGTTTAATGGATTGGTTATCCCTTGTAAAGGTTTGGATAACCATTGTTCGGTGAAATTTAAATGCAAGTGAACATGTCGAACAAGTAATATAATGATAAGAAAGATATCGTCCCACAGTGATTGGTGATTACTAGACCAACTAATTACCAACGGTGAATAACTCCTAGAATTTATCTAGCAAACCAAATTGATAGATAATAGATTAACTAACTAAGTCTAAGAAAACTAAATACAAGAAATATGTTTAAGCATATGATTTTACCATAATTACTAGGTATTAATATTGATTATTTATGCGTGCAAGAGGGATAATATCTATGTGATGGCGGAATTTCCTAATTTATTTACTATCCTATGTCTAGGTATAGCAAACCTACTTAGTTCATTAATTCACTATATCTCTATATGTGAATTGAAACAAACCAAATGCATTAGGATCTATGAACATTCCCAGTTTACACCGAAAGCCACACAAACAATATGATATATGTCTATCCATATTTAATCTATAGTTGCATATTACAAGAAGCAACTGCATGCTATTTCCTGTCGGTCTTTAACATGCAAATCAAGTCATCTAAGTGATAACTAATCACCTAAAAGCATTAAACTCCGTAATATGTAACTTCACATAAATAAAATATCTTGCAAAACATAATAATCATAAGATTCATACCATCATAATTAGGTTACATCGTAGCTCTAACAAAAATAAACTAAAACATAAAGAAATAATGAGGAAGAATGGTAATAAGAAATAAAGAAGGCATCTTGAATCCAAGAACAAGAAGTCTGTCACCCTTTTTGTCTTCTCTTCAAGAAAACCTTGAATTCTTGGCCTCTCTCTCTTAAGTTGTGCTCAATTTCCTCCTCCTCCTTCTTTTGCCTCTTCTCTTCTCTTAAATAGGGTTTAGGTTTAGACTTACCTCCTATCCTAGTAGAATTGGGTTTTAGAGATCTAAAACAATTGGGTTTTGAACTTCTAAATTAATTAGGATTTGAATTCCTAACATGATTGGGTTTTCTAAATAAATAGAAAACCTAATAACAATGGAAAATCTAAAGTCCAAGCCCATCATGACTCTCTTGATCTTGATATTACGATTTTGCCACACTACATAAACAACCATTATAATTTTGATATTACTCTCCTTATTCATCCTTTTTCTCCATGCCTCCTTACGCTACATAAACAAGACAAATTTAGGTAAATAAAGAGGAATTCAAATATTTTCTCATAAGCATTGCATTATTTATTGCCTAAAAATAGGTCAAATAACTCTATAAAAATAGAGTTATCAACCATTATAATCAATTGATTAATTGATTAGGAAGTGACTCTAATAGGTTGCTAGAGTGGGGTGGAGTAGGTGTCGAGGTGGCTTAGGCTAAAACACCTACCAAAAATTGTGGGTTCTTGTGTATTTGTGGTTTGTGTGAAGCTTTAGTTGCTGCATTGTATTTATTAATTGCTACACATAACAAAACTAAAAAGACAACACTATTTTTGATAAACCTAATTCATCCCCCCTCTTAGGTTGCTATAGAATCCACAGCAAGGCCTAAATGCCTTACTACATCTTTACAACATATTTGAGGAGTATTCATTAATACCACAAATGCTATCTTGCTCTTCTATTTCTATACCTATATTTTAAAATTCATGATAGTTGGATGGTATAAATAAGATACATGGAATCCCCCATTCTACAATCCATTGACCATTCTATCCATGATTTTGGACAGTGGCTTCTCTTGTCTCAATGTAGGCACCAAGCACTACCCATTTTTCTAAGGTTTCACTTATTTGTTGGTTTCTTGTGACAAATCATGGATGGTTAATGAAGTGCATACTTCAACAAGAGCCTCCTTGTTCTCCATTGTAGGAATGTCTTTCTCCATAACATCCCACATGCCAAGACATTTGAGATAAATTGTCATTCTAGTGGACCAAGCCAGGTAATTGATTCCATTGCACTGTGGTAGTTGAAGCTGTAAATTTGATGTAAGTGGTGCAAGTTATGGATTGGTAGAAGAGGAGGCACATCCGGATGGAGATGCAGCCATAGTAGAGAAAAGATAAGAACAATAAAGAGATAAAGTGCTAATTAGAACTTGTGGAGGCTCTTATACTACATATAGGAATTAAAGCCTTGTGCAACTTAAGTTAGTGTGTGGTAAGAATACTCAAGAGATCGGATTGAAGCAAAACAGTTCCAAGACTTATATATACATTAACAAAGGCTTACACAATAGTAGCGGAGGACAACAACAAAAAGGGCAGCAACAAAGTATTACGAGTCTTACAAAACTTTAAACTAAAAACGACCCGATCCTTAACATAACAGTCTACTTCTCTATTTAATTTATAGCCTACTAATGCCGATTGTTACTCAAGAACAGAGCAGTTTTTCTGCAACACAACATCAAGTAGATAACTTCCCTTTCCACACAGCCACTACTTCCTTTTCACCACGTTTTGTTGAGTAATCCATAACCACGTCACTCCTTAACAGTGCCATTCTAATTCTTAAACTAGCTTTTGGACCTTTTAACAAAACTATGCATAACAAGCAAAATAACGTGATTAACGAGATGACTCAATACATCATTGACTGAATATTTTATCCGCGTAAACAGAACTCTTCGAAAGTGCAGTGTGTAGGCAGAAAATTGCTTTAGGCGTCGTTTTCATCAAGCGTTAACGGGGGCATAGCTCAGAAATTGAAGCCTCATTAGCTGATGCTTTGCTAGACCTCCTTCCGTTTTGAAATGACCGTATCTTGCTGGTATTACGCTGCCCTTCAGAAGACATGCCTTGGACCATAAGAAATGCAGGTTTTTTGGGTACCGAGAGAGTGCCTGAGTCGCCACTAAGCATCAGAAGAACCGAAATCATTGTTGGTCTTTCAGCTACATTTTCTTGAACACATAATAGCCCAATGTGCATGCATCTCAATATTTTAGTTGTTGAACTGGCCCTTAGTCTGGGATCTACGAAGTCTGAAGCTGCACCTGCCTTCCAACTTTTCCATGCCTGCAAGATAATCTCGCAGGCAGACAGTATAATACACTAATTTTGTCAATGTCATGTGCGACTTTTAGGCAGAAAAAGAAATAAACACAAAAGTAATTGTACTTACATGACTGAGGAGGCCTTCTTCGCTCCCTTCACAGGGAAAAGAATTTATTCTTTTTCCACTAATTGTCTCTAAAACTAATACACCAAAACTAAAGACATCTGTTTTTATTGAATAACGTCCAAACACTATGTATTCTGGAGGCATATATCCACTGAACGCAAACAATGATAATATCAAACAATAGAATAATGCTAGTGTTATTGAAACAAAAAACATTTTAATATAGTTATTCATTATAATTCAAATTGATCCACTTACCGAGTTCCTGCAATTCTTTTTGTTTTGTCTTGAGATTGATCTAATGCAAATAATCTCACAGTACCAAAGTCAGAAATCTTAGGGTTCATATTTGCATCTAATAAAATGTTACTAGGTTTTAGATCACGATGAATAATACGAAGTTGAGAATCTTCATGAAGGTAAAGAATTCCTCGAGCAATGCCTTCTATAATGTTGAATCGCCTTTTCCAATCTAGAAACACACTCTTTGTTGGATCTACATATTCATGTAAATTAACATTTATGTTAAATCAATAGATATGTGGATAATTGGATATTTTAAACAAAACATTACGAAGAATAGAATCTCAACAGTTTAAAGTAGGTGCTCAACCGTACCGAATATGAACCGATCAAGGCTTCCATTAGATACAAACTCATACACTAGAAGCCTTTCGTTTCCTTCCAAGCAGAATCCTATAAGTCTTACCAAATTCCGATGTTCAAGCCTAGCCACCAATTGAACTTCATTTTTAAATTCAAGATCTCCTTGTTTAGAAAGCTTATGTAGCCTCTTTACTGCTACATTTTGTCCATTTGGAAGCCTCCCCTGAAAAAAGACATGTAAGATTTTTTAGGGCCAAATTTATAAAGTTTGATTTAGAATGTTCTCCTTTTCAGATACATAAAATGGCAAATTATTACCTTGTAGACCGCGCCAAATCCACCTTCCCCAAGTTTATTTGCATCTGAAAAATTCTCTGTGGCAACTTTAATTGTGCCAAAGTCTAACTGAAATGATTCGGCAGAAATAGTTTCATCCACGGCTTCACCTGGGACATGTCAATACACGCGAATTCGATTAATGGATTGCCCAAGCAAAAGGTAGGTAAGTGCTAGCATATTGTGGAAATTTTGTATTTTCAAACCCCAAACAGCAAGAAATATTTGTGTTGGAGTGCAATATTGTTCACTTTGCATCAACAGCAGTTATGTAGATCACTCATCTTTCAATTAGCAACCTTAACTTCAGATTCATAGCCACACCACAATTTAAACATCGGTATTTCCTTTGTTTTTTTTTTTTAATTATTATTTTCTTTTAATAACTTATAGAAGCGATATCCCTACCAGCAAGAAAACATAAATCAATTTCTAACTCACTTTCAACTTTATCGCTTGCCTTCCTTCCTCTTAAATAGAAGAAACAGATGCAGGTAATTAGGAGAACAGAAACTGCAGTCGGCACGACAGTGACAATTAAACGGGTAGATGAGTTGCGTTCCTTTCCTGAAAAGATCAGAACTCCATCATGAGAAAGCCAACAATAATTTGGAAGTACTTCCGGAATCTAACTATTTGTGCAAGTAAAGAGGGCAATAAAATAAAATACCCTATCAACAAAATCATTGCTTAATCATTGCTCACTTGTAATATACGGCACGTCCTGTGATCTGCAAGTCTCGACTTTTGAACATATAAACTTGTTGCGCTTTAAGCATAACAGCATGGTATGATTAGTTAAAATGGTTGATATCCATATGACCTAAACCTGCTGAAAATCTTATTCCATGATGCGAAATGCATCTATGTTGTGGTTTGATCAGTGCGACATGCAATTGTCGCTCTATCCTACGTGTTATTTGGTCTGGGCAAATATCTACTTACTGTGGCGGACAACCAAAGAAGACCAGGAGAATCAAATCTTCATCGGATCTACATAACTCAGTTTCTTAATGTTATTTAGATTTTATTATCTAAATATATAATTACCGGAGGTAATACCAATTGAAAAGGCAAAGGACATCTAACGATTATAATAGGTAAAATAATAGTATTTAAACTATTTAAACCTTAAAAAAATGACTTGAACTTAAAAATTTTATATACTAAAGGAGAAATTTAAACGGTGTTAGAATCCGCAGCCATCGCAGAAGGCAAGCTCTACCATTTCTACCTTCAGCCTTCGCATGGAGAAGGGAGGGTGGGGGGGAGGGAGAAGCGGGCGCGGGGGAGGGGGGGGGGGGGGGGGGGGGTGTTGGTGTGTGGAAAAGGAAAAATAGAAAAATTACTTCTAAGGCATGAAGCTCAGAACCATACCTTCGGTAGGTGGAAGGAATTGCAACGGTGGGGGAGATGCTGGTGGCACTGGCGGGGGTGATGTCGTTGGCACCAGCATCTCCCCCACCGCTGCTGAGTCATAGAAATCGTATATCTCGAACCTTAAATCGCAGCTGGGTGACATATACTTTCCTCCCTGCTTTCCATTACAACACTGAGCAATGTACCCCTGAAGACCGGATAGGCAGTTGTTGCAGTCCAGGTAGTCCAAATCAGGAGTGCACTCCAGAAGTGCATGTATTGTCTGCAAAGCTAGAGCAGGCGCGCTTCCCGCAGCGAACTTGAGAGTAGAATTTCCCGACGCAGCGCGTTTTCTTAGACTATCTAGCAAGCTTCTTAGCACCTGGTTGAACCCTTGTACGTCTGAGACGTCTCCGGTATGGTGAGCGATCAGATTGGGGTTGGATTCAAAAACACCGAATATGGATCTGTTTGAGTATCGCAGCATACATTTGTCGACCCACACTATTGCCTCCTTCTGATTGGGACAAGACTGTAGGAGCTCGTGGCTTGACGCATTGACACAACTGCGGCACTCTTCCGGCGAAATGTCTCCTCTATAAAGTGCAATCGCCTGTACTCTGTCTGGACTTTCTCCAACCGAGAAATTGTAGAATCCATAATCGATCTTAGTGTTGGAGGACATGGAAGTTAGGAGGCTGTTGAGGTTTGTCCTGTAGGTACTGTTACTGGTGCAGTTACCACTTCCTGCACAGACAGGAAAACCCTTGACAATAGTGAGACAAACAGAAAGTGTGACACTGAAGAAGAAGAAGAAGAGTAATCTGAAGCAAGGCATCCTTGCTCTTCCTCGCTGTAGCCTGTAACTTGGAAAGCTTCTTATAAGAGAACTCGTTATCTTCTGGCGACTTTCGTTGTAAATGAATAGCGACTTACCTGGTCAACAAACTTCCCAAAGGGCCCGATGTTGAAAATTTTGTGGTCTTCTCCTTTTGTGGCCGAGATCGTCTGCGAACACTGTAGGTATCTTCTTATCTTAGCTGTACGAAAGTAACAAGCTTTTTGTCGGCTAGAAGAGTCTGCATTTTCTTTTCTTAACTTCTGCGGGACGTTACGAATGCTGTCACGTCAATGCATTTTTTACCGAATGCATGTTGAGAGTGCTACTGTTCGTATGCTTTCGGTAACGGGCTTTCTGCTTAGTTACTTTAATCGTTGAATGGCTTACCAGTGCGCACATGCCTTTGTCTTATTGATGGGACAGAAGAGGTTGTGGAGGAGAGGCAGCCACGTCACATGTGGCTACCACGCATGATCGCCCGGCAGCAGCTGTTACCGTAGCTGCTGCAGAGTCTCTTCACACATCAGAATTGCCGTACATGGAAGCTCAAATGTTGATTGTATTACATAAGCAATGTATAGATTGTATTGTTTCTTAACATGGGAATGATTCTTCCATTTGTAACAGAAATCTAGAAGGATTTTCCCTGCTCATCAATGAAAAGTAAGCTTTTTACCCAACATTTCATTTACCACTTCATATTTTGACATTATTGAAATTACATAGAATCATTCTGTGCGAAATTCAACTTTTCCAATCATGTTGGAAGTGTCTAGAGAAGCTTTCCAAACAGTTATTCTATTACGATTTTGGTTGTGCCGAAATGACTGATCATCTAAAAAATCATCCACTTCTCATATCCAATTAATTTAGCAAAAGGATTATAAAAAGCACGGCAAATGTACACCATTTTGTAATACCGACAGTAAATTATCTATTTGCTTGAATTTGAAGAATTTACGAAAACGTTTCCCCAATAACAAACATAATGTAAGCTTTAAGTTCACATGAGGCCAGCTGCCTTGGGTCCCGGATGCAAGACCGTATTCGAGCCACCTTAGTATGATCCTAAAACTTGCAAGATAATAGATACAACCATTAAGCAGATTTAATAGAATAAGCCAACTTCCATCACACTAACAGACATGCTAAAAGAAGGAAAAACCAAAGAATTCTTCTAGCTGAGGAGTAATACCGTTTATTAGTGACCGGAGAGAATTACTGATACCATGAATGCAAATGATCAACTAATGCAATAGTACCCTCGGCTCTTAAATAAAAAGGCAACATCCCAAATACTTTCTTCTCTAAAAAGGTAAGGGATACTTGGCAAAGGAGAAAAATTAATGAGAAGATTGGCACCAACGGGTAGCATAGAAAAATTAGTACTATCTATCCCATCAACAATATCCTATCACCTTTATTAGGTAGGATCAACCCATACAAGCAACTTTTTGGCAAAACTATTATTATTGAACACTTACATATTTTTTGTTACCAAAGTTACAACACTACTTTCCATGTACATGACAAATTTAGTTCTCAAGCTCTTCCATGTATTTTCATATATTATCTTTTTTATTAGAGGGGTTACTACATTATAATCTTACACTTGAAAAATATTTTGTAAGTCATGATGTCGAATTTTGTGAGAATATTTTCTTATTTGCATAGCAATCTTCTGTGTTGTCCTTTGATAGCTTAGCCACCTCTTTCGCTCTTATCATATCACCTGAGGACCCATATAAACCTTCCTTATTATCCATTAAAGAACCTATATTTCCTAAGTTGGCAGATCTTTCTCCTATTACTAAACCTTCACCTACTGTCTTAATAGATCCACCTCTTAACACTTCATTGCTTTGATCTTTGCTGTCTAAGAGTCTTGCTTCTAAAAAGCCTTCATAAAGCCTCATTAGGTAGATGCCATGGATAATGAACTTGTTACTCTTGAAGTAAGTTAAATTTGGATGTGGTTCCTTTACCTCCTAAACCATGTTTGATTGGTTCTAAATGGGTCTATAAGTTGAAGGATCAAATTGATTCTTATGACATTTTCTTTCCCATAACCAAGCATATCACTGGCCAGTTGATTATCAATATCATTGTAGTTCATCATTGGCCTTTATTTTCAATAGATGCATAAAATGGCTTTTTTCAAGGTAAGGAAGTTTATATGGAGCTTGCCCCTGAATTTCACAATTAAGGGGAGGATCTAATCTACTGAATGCGAAATGTTTTATATGATCTGAAGTAAGCCTCTCATTAGTAGAATGTGAAGTTCATAGTAGCCCTCATTACATATAGATTTCATTAGTCCTAGCATGATTACTTTTTCTTCACAAAAACCTAGGGTAGTTCTTTTATTACTTTCCTTATTTATATTAACAATATTCTAGTCACAAGGAATTACTAGGTTGCCATCTCAGAACTAAAGGACTATCTTCATTTTACATTTTTCGTAAAGGACTTCAGACAATCAAAGTTCTCCATTGGGATTAAGATTACTTGTTCTTCAAAATGGATTTCTTTGAGTTAGGGTAAGTACACCTTGAAACTCATCTCAAAAGTACGACTAGCAAGGTCCAAATCTTCATTGATTCTTATAGAGTGGAACAAAAAATTCACAAACATTAAGTATGCAAGTACACCTTGAAACTCATCTCAAAAGTATGATTAGCAAGGTCCAAATCTTCATTGATTCTTATAGAGTAGAACGAAAAATTCACAAGTATTAAGTACGACATTAGTTCCCAAGAAAAACATTATGATCCACCATTCAAAGATCCTTTGACCTACCAAAGGCTAGTTGGAAAACTAATTTATTTCACACTTACTACACCTAACATTACTTTTTTAGTGCAACTTTTCAATCATTCAAACATATACCTAAACAATATCACATAAAAACAACCATAAAGGTGACTAGATATCTTAAGAATTGTCTAGACCTTGGTATCATGTTTATATTTTTTTCCAAGTTGGAGTTAAGGGCTTATTGTGATTTGGATTATAATATGTGCCATATAATAAGGAGGTCAACTAGAGGTTTTTGCATAACGGTTGAAAATTCTTTGGTATCCTAAAAAGACAAGAAACAACCAATTGTCACTCTCTCATCCATGAAAGCAAAATAGCAAGTGATGCAAGTTACTACATGTGAAATAGTTTGGATCATGGGATTACTTAGAGATTTTGATTTTAATCTACAACAACTTGTCTTACTATTTTGTGACAATAAGGCTGTATTGAAGTTTCAAATCTAATTTTTCATAAGGCTTGATATTGTAGCCTGTGTGTGGCAGTTTACTGTCGCCGTTCTTGTGCATATGGGAATAGGCAAGAAGTTTAGCGTGCAACGTGCAGTGAATGGATGAGGACATGTAACAGTGTTCAGCGGGCTGCAGCTGTCGCTTCATAGCACCTCTCGTATCTCTTTCCACTTCTTACCCAAGAAGAGATTTATCGGTTTCCCCACTATACTGTGTACGAGTTGCATGTCCATAAACCCTTTTTGGACAATCCTTCACAAAACAATGAGTGCTCTGCCAGAGTTAATGTATTATTTAATGGGTAGCGAAGAGACGATAAAGCAATTTCTTTAAAAAATATTAGATGTAACAGAAAAGTTACTGCATATCAAATTGTTGCATCAATTCATGGTTGATCCCAACATTATCCATTCCACGCTCCATCAGAACATGAAAAGAGGACAGCTATAATGTCAAGCCTTGAAGTCATTGAATAGTAGGATAACGATGAGGGTAACAGAATGTAGGACAATAAGCAGAAGAAGAAAAATAATCTTAAGCAAA
Organism: Casuarina glauca; assembly: GCA_028551395.1. Classification (NCBI taxonomy): domain Eukaryota; kingdom Viridiplantae; phylum Streptophyta; class Magnoliopsida; order Fagales; family Casuarinaceae; genus Casuarina; species Casuarina glauca. The sequence goes on from CM052348.1 coordinate 23,571,540, forward strand.
ACATCATCGTTTTTCCTCTCTGTTGTACGTAAGTTGGAAGAATTCTAAATAATTCCTATCATTTGGTGGTTTCCATTGAGAAAAAGATCAATGATTGTCTTGGTCTACGAAAAACTTCTTAACTTATTCTGCACGAAGATACGAAGCCTTATATAATGGAAACACCACCTAGGCATTTTCTTCTTTCTAACTTCTGTGTATTTTTCTTGTGTCAGATGTTGAGAGTTGTTAAAATAAAGCTATCAAAGTCTCATATGTTCCCGTATATATCTGCTTCTGCCAAGTTAATCTTTCCATTGACTTGCTTGCTATGGTGGGGCAATCCTTTTTATTTTATGACTAATTCAAAGCATCTAAACTTAGATGCAGTTGATGTAGGCAGAAGTCCTTGCAGACAAATAAGAAATCGTTGAAGTCAAAAAAAGGAACCACATTTGGTGTTATACAACATTGCCATCGCGTGCGAAATACGATGAATTGCGAAAGTTTGCTTAGTTTGTGAGGTTCTTTCTAGTTATTTTACTCCCCCGTTTATAGTCTCTCTTTAGTCCTTCATTTCTACAAGAACTTAAAAACTTATTGGTATTGAGATTAGTGGTTGTTAATCACAGTGGAAAGTTGTTAGTGGAAATTTAATTGACTTACATCTTTGGGTTACTTACCTTCCTAGTTTTTTTTTAATTGTATTCATTTTCTTAATTGTATTTGATTTTTATTTATAAGCCTCTATGTATTGGAGTAGTTCTTACAATAGATGACAATTTCTTTTGTAAGAGATTGGCTTCTTGGTTTATGTTTGTAACAATTGTTAATCCAAGTCAATGTAAATTCTTACAATATTTGCAAAATTTTTGTGCTCATCCAATCTCAACTTTTTACATTGTATTAGAGTTCAATCTTTTCTTAGAACCTTTATGGAGATGGTTCAATAATGTACACAATAAAAGTGGCATCGTAGGATAATCTAGGTTAGATCATTACAATGAAATGATGTGTTAAAAACTAGTGTGATTTTGTTTCACATTGCTAAAATTTGGCTTGTGGAGTAGTTTATATATAAGATATGGACTTGTGGAAGAATTGGGTTTTGGAACAATTGGAATTATATATTGTTCCAAAATTATGTCCATTCATCCCCAAGTCAAAATCTTGGCTTTGCCCTACTTCTAAGGTGTGAAATGGGCCCTAAAACCAGCAAAAAATCATAACCAGGAAAGAGTGAAATTTTTGTAAGTTTTTCCCAATCAACTTTACTACTATAATCTAGGTGTCTTGAGCTGGATTTAGGAAACACCAAAATTCGACACAGAAAGAAGTTCAACTCCTCACCAAAAACATGTACAATAAGACAAAGTCTTAGTTGAATCACGTCTTAGCAACATGTTGTGCATAGCAATCCGATTAATGTAATTAAGGAAATGACTCAACACATCATTGACTAAATATTTTATCTTTGTAAACATAACTCTTCGAAAATGAATTTTCTAGGTAGAATATTGCTTTAGGCATCGTTTCCATCTAGCGTTAGCGGGGATAGAACTTCGAAAATGAAGGTGCGGAATACAGTTGGTAAAGGAGAAAAATTAATGAGAAGATGGCTCCAAAGGTAGCATATGACAATGATTTCCAGAGGCATCGTAGAAAAGAATCAAGTGCAGGGAACATCACGGATGAACATTCCCAACGCAAATATCACCACGCATTCATTCTTCTTGCCATAATAGTCACCAATTGCCAACCAAACCTCACAAATATTTAGTAACCGTGGGACTGAGGCCTAGGTGTAGGGCCCATCAGCCGCGAGAATTTGATTGATGCTTGGAACCCCATTCATAGTTGTTGCAGTCCTTGTCCAAATCACAAGTGCAAACTAGGAGTGCACGTATTGTTTGGAGAGCTGAGGCAGGCACCCTTCCCGCAGCGAACTTGCAAGTAGAATTTCCTGACGCAGCGTGTTCCCGTAAACTATCGAGCAAGCTTCTTAACACTTGGTTGAACCCTTGTATGTCTGAGACGTCTCCGGTGTTGAAAAGGATCAGATTGGGCTCGGATTCAAAAACACTGAATATGGATTTGTATGAGTATCGCAACATACATTTGTTGAACCACACGGTTGGGACAAGACTGTAAAAGATCGTGACTTGACGCATTGACACAACTACGGCACACCTCCGGCGAAACATCTCCGTTACAAAGTGCAATCGCGTATACTCTCTCAGGACTTTCTCCAGCCGAGAAGCTGTAGAAGCCATAATCGATCTCGGGGTCAGAGGACATGGAAGTTACGAGGCTATTGAGGTTTATCTCGTAGGTACTGTTACTGATGTAGTTACCACTATCTGAACAGACTGTGAGGTCCACCGGCAATCGTGAGGTCACAGAACGTGTGAGAATGAAGCGGAAGAAGAAAAGTAATCTAAAGAAAGACATCCTCGCTCTTCCTCTCCGTAGTCCTGTAACTTGAAAAAGCTTCTTATATGAGAACTTGGCATCATTCTGGCCATTTTCACTGGGAATGAATAGCGACCTACCTGGCAACGAAATGGAAACATTTGGTCGCACGTTCAATATTCAAACTACCCGCAGTGCACGATGTTGAAAATTTTGTGGTCTTCTATTTTTGTGGCCCCGTGATCGTCTGAGGACTTTGAAACATCTTCTTAACTTATCAAGTACCACCGGCTAGGCCTGCATTTTCTTTTCTTAACTTTTTGCGTGACATTCACTGTTGGTAGAAGCTGAGACTGCTCTCACAATGCATGCATATCTAGAATGCTACCGTTCTATATGCTTGATGCATGTGTTTTCTGCTCAATTACTTTTGTCGTTGAATCGCTTGCCAACGGACATGCTTCTGTATTAATATGGGTCAGAAGAGGTTGTGGAAAGGTAGGAAATTACCTATAAGGAACTGGAATTCCCCGTCGTGGAAGTCACATTGTGTCATTCTGTGCTAAATACGACTTTTCTAAACCATGTTTCAAGCGTCAACACACAAGTTTTGGAAACAGACATTCCATTAGGGTGTGGTTTTGCCGTAATGATTGACCACCCCTGAACTGATTTAGCCACGGAGAAGCCGGGGGTAGGGGGCTGGTGGAGAAGGGGAAGAACGGAAGAGAAAAGAGGGATGACAAGTGAACCAATCATCCACTTCTCATATCCAATTGATTTAGCAAAAGGATCACGAAAGCTGCACACGCCGGTAAGTTTTCTATTTGCTTGTATTTGAAGAATTTATGACAACGTGTACCCAGTAACAAACATAATGTAAGCTTTAAGTTGACATGAGGCCAGCTGCTTTGGGGTCCGGATGCAAGACCGTCTCATGAGGCCAGCTGCTTTGGGGTCCGGATGCAAGACCGTCTTCGCGCCACCTTAGTATGATCCTAAAACTTGCAAGATAATATAGAATTCTTCTCACTAGGTAATTATGAGGCCGTTTATTAATATCCAGAGAGAATCATTGATACCATGAATGCAAATGATAAACTAATGCAATGCAATAGTACCCTCGGCTCTCAAAGAAAAAGGCAACAGCACAAATACTTTCTCCTCTAAAATGGCGGGGAATACAGTTGGCAAAGGAGAAAATGATTTCCGGAGGCATCTAAGAAAAGAATCAGGTGCAGGAAACATCACCGATGAACTGTTAAGTCCCTTCATAGCTTGAACATCCCCAACGCTAATATCACCACGCATTCATTCTTCTTGCCATAATAGTCACCATTTGCCAACCAAAACTCACAAATATTTAGTAACCGTTGATCTGAGGCCTAGGCGTAGGGCCCATCAGCCGCGAAAAAGGTACCTGGGTCCGCCCGGGAAGGCCCCTTTGGCCTGAAAGGCGATCCGCCACCTTTGGATCTGAGACGGACTTAGAGAATGCCTGGGCGAGTTCAACAGCTGAAGCGGCTTTCCCATAGCGCACGCCACGAGAGTCAGGGGAGGCTGGTTTTGGCTGCTCTACAGGTTTGCGCCAAGTCTCGGGTGAAGTTGACCTCTCCACTTGTTGCTGCTGCCTCTCAGTCTCTCTATTATTCCTCCGGCCCTCATTACGCCAGTTCCTCCTCTGCGTATCAACTCTTTCAGTCTCCTGCCGCTGATCTTTCTTCTCATATCTCTTTCCACTCCTTTGATCAAGAAGAGGATTCTCTGTTTTCTCGCTGTAATGTGCAGGAATTGCATGCCCATGAACTCTATCAGTCCTCGGAACATTATGTTCAATCCTTCACAAAACAATAAGAGCTCTGTAAGAGTTAATGAAGTATTTAAAAGGTAATGAAGTGACGAATAACCAATGTCTTTTAGAAAAATATGAGATGTAACAGAAAATTTACTGCCTATCAGATTGTTGAATCAATTCATGGTTGATTCCAACATCATCCAATCCTCGCTCCTTCAGAACCTGAGAAGAGGACAGCAGCACTGTCAAGCCTTGAAGCCATTGGATAATGGAACAATACAGACAGATTGTACCCATCCAGACTAGCAAATGGCCAAAGTGTGATAGTAAGAGAGGAGGAAAACGAGGGAAACAATAATTATTCCAGCCATTAGAGAACAATTGAAAAAGAAAGAAAAGACTATAGAGAAGGGAGAGAGCACATGTCAAAGCACAAAGAACAATTGATAGCACAGTAGCATGACGATGCAACAAAGATTCCAAATGACTCACCAGTTCTCGTGGGCGAGCACCACCAAACAATGAATTCCTGCACTAACATTATTTGTTTCAGTTCCATGAAAAAAGCCCAGTATCCAGTGAAATAAGACAGCATAAAGGAAATTACAAGTTATTTCCTTGAATTAAGGAGGCAAGAATCACATCAAATTACTGAACAATTACTTCCTTAGTGAAGACCAGCCAGAGAATGAAGTTAGAAAAGAAAACTAAATGCTACAACAATCCAAAATATAGACAACCCATGTTGCATAGATACTGTAATTTTCCAAACAAGAAAAAAGAAATAATAAATAAGGCAAGAGAATGAATGGTTATTATCTTTAATTCAGGAAAGGAAAAAGAAAGTAAGGAATAATTGACAAGACATGCAGATTTGGTAACACCAGTTGACAGGATACTGAAATTAGTTGGATCAATTCACCTTTTAAAGGTACTAGGCCAGCTTGGTCTAGCAGCAGTTCAGAACAAATACTTGACCACTCCCAAAAAATAGTAAGCAGCACTGTTTCAGACCACGTTGGAAACCAATAAAACACTCTTTGTATCTCATTCATCCCAAACACATGGAGTCTTTCAACTTATTCCATGAATTTCTCACCAAATATCATAACTACTTTGCTGTTATGGTACTTCAAATTCTTCTGACAATTTAGTGCATTCATGCACATTTGTTGATAAATCTACACTCATATCAACTCAATAGTTACAATGAAACTCACCACGCAACCTAATAACTAACATGATTACATTAACAGCTTAAATTGTAACAGATATACTTCATGAAGTTAATTATGAAGTAGGTAAGCTAGCAGTTCTAGAACATGATTACCTCAAGAGCTAAAACGAAAATGTTCTAAAGCTTGTAGGTGAGTAAGCATACCCTTATTTCATAGGCAAAAAAACAACTCAAGCACCTGCATTTTAAAAAAAAAAAAGGGGCAGTTACTGACCTCTCTCTTTCAATGTTTCCTTCTGATTGCTCAGCTGGCTGTGACCGAGGTTTTAAATTCAACTTCGGACGCTCCACAGCCTGCTTTCCGCTCTCACTGCTAGCTATGCTAGGTTTTGCAGGAATCATACTTCCATGGGCTTCATTAACAATTTCAGCGGGAACCATGTCACTCGTCCACTGATAGCCCTACAATTCAGGACATAACAGGAACTAAGTGTGAGGGATTGCAAACTGAGCTCTATATTCATTTTTCAAATATTTTTGATAACCCCATAAAGTAATTGTCGATACCTGCGTTTGATCAAGAGCAGGCTGCTCTGAACTTTGAAATGGCTTTGACCTTGGAAGCAACTTCAACTTGGGTCGCTCTAGTGGTTCTGAAGACACCTGGGGCTGTAACTCAGACCCACCAAGTTTTCCATCATTCCAAGCCACTTGAGGTTCATCCATATGGATTGCAGGGTTCCTTTCCTTTACTTCTGAATGCATAGGAACTCCAACCTTAGTCGAATCTGGCAACTCCTTCCTAGCAACCCGAACCCTATCATCGACATGTAGACCCCTCTCAACCTGCCTTGCCAATGTCGCATCATAGTGTTCTCTGCCACCCGCCACATCCACTCTATCATAGCTGCTATTACCGTAACTCTTGGACCAAAAGCCACTCTCCGTTTCAAACGACATTATAATCTCAGCTTCTGTCTGATACTGGAATGAAGGCTTCGATTGCCATCTACCTGAAGACACTTTCTCAAGCGCACTGGCATTAACCAACTTGGAAACCGCAGTTGGCCCAGACCAAGCAGATTGTTGCACTGGTTCAGCAACCCCCACTGCTTCTTTCCTGACTGCCCACGCATTGGGATGACCTGCGCCACCTCCCTGCCCACCGCTCCCGCTTACATTCTGTGAACCAATCCCAACATGAACCGCCTCGTTAACCTTTCCCGCATAGGAATTAACCGCTATCCCACTTGGAGCCAACCCCTGCCGACCCGATAAAGCCCCGCCCGCACCATACTCGGGCTTCGGCTCGACACGGGCTGGCGCGACACGAATGCTCTCGTCGCTGACAGTCCGACGCGGGACTGAGACCCCATCGAGGGGCTTCCGCTCATCCTCGTCAAAGTTACGGCCAATGCGCGCGGTGTTTGCCAGAAACGGAGTCTTGTCATCGAAATGCCTCGTTGCAGGCGAGGAGTGCGGCCGAGAGCGCTGGTCGGGTCGCCCCATCGGGTTTCCCCAAGAGCTTGGGCGCTCGTAACCGGAACGATCCGTCGGCCTCACAATTCTAAGAAACAAACAATCAAATCAAAAGACTAAAAAAAGAAACTCAACTAGGGTTTGTAATTGCAGATCTAGTCGCTCATAGATCAAATGAATAATAAAATGCGAATCAAGAATTGAAATAGATCGAAAAAAGACGAAAAAGAGAAACCAAAAGGGAACTTACACGCCAGGAGCAGAAGGGAGAGGAAGATCAGTGGGGATGGAGCCACCATGGAAGTCCTTGAGCGTCATCGTGTTCCCACTTATTTTCTTCTTCGACATTTTCTCGCTCTCTCCCTCCCTCTCTCCCTCTCTCCCTCCCTCTCTCTTCGATTGGTGCTTCTGCCCGATTCTTCCAAGAGAAGAGAGGGGCAAAGAGAATCGATTACCGCCGCTTCCCGGACCTTAATCCTCCTTCTCTGCTTCTCTCTCCTCCAACTCGATAAGAAGTTTTCCAGCGCCCGCCTCTCGCCTCCGGGGTCTATGTGCTTATCAATCAGATTACGCGGCGTCCACCGTCGGATCCCCTGCGTCTTCCTCTTTTTGCAATATACTAAGGTTTCACGAAACCGTACGTCACTCCGAAAAATCCTGTTCACAGGTTACTCATATGGTGGTGCAGGTGTCTGCACCATATTGGTGACGTAAGAATCTTAATTAAAGCTTGCCAGAATACACGTATATTTATTTTTTGCTTTTACAGATGTATCGGCACCATAATAATGTTTAGTTAAAAGTTTTGCTTATTTGTCTCCGAGTATAAGGGAGATAGAGCTTTCGAGATAAAGCATCTCATTTAAAATAAACAGATAGTGTATTAGATTTCGGGACTACATTGGGATTGGGCTAAGCCCAGAAGATTGAAATTGGGCTGGGCCCTTCAGAAGATTGAAATGCTGTCACTTGAATGCTCGGCAAATGCTCCTCAATTGATGATGTAATGAAAGTGGGGTTTTATGAGTGGAGGAGCAAACCAAGTGCTTGGCTGTGACTTGAAGTAAACGGGCATTGTGTGGAAAGGTAAGGTAAACTACCAACACTTATTAAATATGACCTAAGTTTTAATATTTTAAGGTTATATATCTTCTCATTTATAAGGAGAATGCATTCTTATAAACACTTCTATTATTAATAATTCGACTCTATCTTACTCCATACCAAGCATTTTTTTACAACTATTGTTTATTGCATATCAATAACTTTTTGAGTGTCAATACTATGTGACCACTTTAAGTCATTGACCACTTTAATATACAGATATTCATGTAGGCTTCAGTGTAAAAGGGAGGGAGTTGTATATCAATTGAAAAAGTCTTTGTATGAATTAAAACAACCTTCCTATAAGTGGTGTAGGTCTAATTAGCAACCTAGGAAAGAATGGAGTTTAATTAGGTTGATGTATGGGCTTGAATTTAATTCCTTTTAATTTCTCCTTGTTTAATTGATTGATTTTGATTAATTACAAAAAGTAATAATAAAATTGAATGAATAAGTACAAGTAATGGAGTGATGAATGAAGTAAAGAGCACACAACAATTTTTGCATAATGATTCAATGCAATCCTTAACTTAATTATATTTGATTAAGAAGGACCCTTTACTAATAACTCGAAAAAGTACCTTCTCTAATTACAACTTAGGATCCAAAGTCTCACACACCAAGTTACACAACAACGACGTTCTTTTTCACAAAGGAACACAGCACCTGCAATTGCAAGTGCACGGCACTTTATAAGCAATTTCGCTTATACAAACAGAAATTTACGCCAACTTTAAGGGACGCAAATACAAATGTATTGTATTATTTAAACACAACATTTTCCGTTTAAATACACTTTCTCTGCGTGGTATTACGATCAATGATTCGATTAAGTTAACAGAGTATACAAATCAACGTAATAGCCTCCAATCAACTTCCAGTAAGACATCAAATATCAATTAGCGCAAAAGTAAACTGTTTGGGTTTTGGTGGCATATAAAATGTTTCTCAAATTGAAGTTAACTGCACCAAGAAAACCGCTAAATCGTTCAAATATGATCAAATTAATAGAGTATAAAAAGGTACAACTCAAAGCCCCAAAATTATTTTCACTAGGATTTTAAGAACCCAGCTTTATTAATTGTTGGAACACAAAGTACATGTAGAAATCAATGTAGAGCAAGCAATATGAATTGTAATGTTGATTTGAAGGCAGCAAACATCAAAAGCAAACACGGAAGTGAAACAAATCATTCATACACCACAATCAACCAAGCAAACCAAGAACACAAAAATTTATGTAATTTGGACAAATGTCCCTATATCCACAACTTAAGGAACAACTTCTTTTACTAATGATGAAATGGTTACTAGGGTACAAGCATAACACTCAAAGTTTTTTATTAGTGAAGATGGTGCTACATAATTCTCACACTTCTCTCTACAATTTTCTCACTCTTTTTTTTTATTGTTATTGTTTTTTTCTAACATAAGGATAAAATGACTATTTTGCCCCTCACTAATTTTCTCCAAACACATAGGTAACACAAGTATCAAATCAAATGGAGGTCAAGTGAAAATTAGTTGTTCTAGCGAGTTCAACAACTCTTAAGAATATTTCCGGTTTTTCATTCAAGTCCGTCACATCAAGAAAAATCCGCTAGAAAAGCAAACGAGCTCCTCAAGATTAGGAGTTTTCCCATTCTAGCCATTTGCCCGTCGGAGGCGTCCGTCCGTAGGCTGGTCAATCTTGCATTCTCCTGTTGAACATTCAGATTTCGAGGGAAGCAGCTGTCAGAGGTAAACTGACCAGCGGAGTAACTTGAGGAAGCCCTTGGTTTGTCCCGATTTTTCTCAACCCGAAACCAAACATTCCCTTTACTTTAGTTGGTCAAGCGGATCGGGACATCGTGTCCTTGGGCAGTGCGAAATGCCTAAGTGGGTCGTAACAATGACCTTTGGGCCGTGTCCTTGGTTCAACTCAAGTCATGAGTTTGGGTCGGGCCTCACATATGAAAATCAAGTGGGTAAAACTTTAATCATGAATAGTATGGGAAATAAATAAATAAATATTCTCATATGGAATGTTAGACCAAAATATAATACTAAAGATTGCGTTATATTCTTTTTCTTTACGACCCATTTCTAGGTAACAATTCATTTGCCATCCTAGAGTTGAAGCAATATTTGCATTCATATTTTCATGTGAAGGATTTTGTTTACTTCAAATTATTTTAGGTGTGGAGATTGCATGTTTGTAAGATGGGATTTACAATGCTTGAGCCCATTTTTTGGCATAGAAACCTGCTATCATTCCCATAGAGTAGGGCAAGAAGTTGGCAACTCTCGAGTATGATGTTGGAGCTAAAAATAAGAGACATGATGCACCACTTAATGACTTATCTTTTTATTAGCATCTGGTTAGTAAGTTGATTTATTTGATTAATGATGAGGTCAACCATTAATTTTTAATACAACATCTCAACCAATTTATGTATGCAAAGACTTTGTCACATGGATGTCATGCTAAAAGTCCTATGATATCTCAAGAACTATTCAAGTTTGGGTCTATTGTTAAAGATACACATTTATTCTCCAATATTGGCAGCTTATTCTTTCCATATGGCACGAGCTTATTTAGGAATTGTTTATGTAATTAGTAGGAGAATATTGTTTATTTTTAGTCTGTATAATTTCCATGTTTAACTCATTCTTGTATTATAAATATACGAGTCTCTATACGTCTTTGTTAAGAAAGCAATAAACCAAAGATTCCCATTATATGTTTTCCTTCATCCTCTCTCTGTGACATGGTATCAAGAGCCATTGTCGTTCCTCCTTTCCTTGCTTCCGCAGCTCTTCAACTCTGATTTTTTTTTTATGCTGTTTCTGCCTACCTGCATCACAGCGTTAGCAACTCCGGTGTGGAAATCAGTTTTTTTTCTCAACAAAACTCTCCAAACACAAATAACTCCCTTTTACCTTTTCTCTTACCATGCTGAAACACTCCAAGCCCTTTGATTCTGATGCTCATACGATTGAAGATATCACTCAATCCGAGATACCTCCATTAGCCTCTACCACGCTCCCCTCCTCTAACCTTGGACCGATCGGAGCTCCACCTCTGGGCTCTTCCTTGGGATCCTCTGTTCCCCCTCTCTCGGCCCTCCCTCCACCTGGCCCACTCTCCTTTCAGCCCAATCCATGGGCTTCTTGGGCCCCCTACTTTTTTCCTCCCGATACCAACCCTCCCCTGACCTAGTCCGCCACAGGTGCTCCCGGGCCTGACCCAGCCACGGACACTGGGCCTCATCTTGGATCGGGTTGGCCTCCTCTGGGCCCCACTCCCTTATCGGGTACCCCTGATGGATCGGGTTCTTCGGGTTTGGGTTCAGGTACGAACAGCAATCCCTACCTGTTCCCTCACCCGTTTTTCGTTCCCTATTCCGCTTGGAACTGGGAGACCCACTTTACACCGCCGTCTCCGACGGCCCAGAACTCCGCCTCATTTCCCAAGCTCTCACTGGTGCCGACAACTACTCTGTTTGGGCGCGAGACTTCCGACGCGCCCTCTTGACAAAGGACAAGGACGGTTTCCTCGACGGAACCGTCCCTCTCCCACCAGATCCTCGTCTCACCCGGCAATGGAACAAATGTTCCCAGTTAATCCGAACTTGGATCGGGAACATCCTCGCCCCCGACGTCGCCGCTGGCTTCCCTCCCACTGAAGAAGCCCAAATCATTTGGGATCATCTCCAGGAGATGTACGGTCGCACCGATCGAGTGCGATTGTTTCAAATCGACCAATCTTTGGGCGATCTGAAACAAGGCAACCTCTCCATTGCCGTTCTCTTCAATCAGTTCATTGCTCTCTGCAATGAACGCGATCAAGCCGAAGAAACCCTCGAAGGCCTCGACTCCACCCTCCACCAAATACCAGAAAATCAAGGAGCAAAATCGTATTATACAATTTTTATTAATTTTGAACGATACTTATAGTGGTTTTCGATCGCAGATCCTCACCATGGAGCCTCCGCCTTCGCTTCGTCAGCTCTTCCACCTCACCACTCAAGAAGAAAACCAGCGTTTAGCTTCGGCCGAATATCTCCGCGTAGGAGATTCGGTGATTTTGGCATCTCGGGCCTCCTCTTCGCAGAGAGTGCTGTTTGTTCGAGGGACTCGCAGCTGGGGTACTCTGGGCTCTTCTGAACCAGATGTGCGCTACCCTCTATCTGGAGCCTCCGCCTTCGCTTCGTCAGCTCTTCCACCTCACCACTCAAGAAGAAAACCAGCGTTTAGCTTCGGCCGAATATCTCCGCGTAGGAGATTCGGTGATTTTGGCATCTCGGGCCTCTTCCTCTTCGCAGAGAGTGCTGTTTGTTCGAGGGACTCACAGCTGGGGTACTCTGGGCTCTTCTGAACCAGATGTACGCTACCCTCTATCTGGGACGGACAGCTCGAATCAAAACCCTAGATCCGACGGTCCGTACACGCTTGACTTAGCGCTTCCATCCGACGGCTCCCAGCGCGCGAGCACTGCTCCCGCAGTTAAACAATCGAACGGCGGCCGATCCTTCTCCAATTCACGCAGATCTAATGGTCTGAATGCCTCCCATGGACGATCCAATGGCCCAAATTCTCTTTTTTGTGATTATTGCAAACGACTTAATCACACCAAAGATCGATGCTGGAAATTACATGGGAAGCCTCCTGATAAAGATGATTATGAAAAACAGGCTTCATCTCATGCTGTTACCTGCTCTGATGGGCCAAATTCTTTGCTCACTGAGGCCCAAATCCAACAACTCATGCAGGCCTTTAATCAAGTTGGGACTCCGGACAAAGTAGCCAGTTTTACAGGTACTTCCTTTTGTCTTTCCAGTTCCCTTTCCTCGACTGCATGGATTATCGATTCGAGTGCCAGTGATCACATAATTTGCAATAATTTTTTTTTTCAAAAATTCACACCATTTGCCCATCCACTTCCGTCCGCCTTCCCAATGGTAACATCACCTCTGTCACCGAAATTGGTGACGTTATTCTTAGCCATTGTCTTACATTGCACAATGTCCTTTATGTCCCTAATTTTCATTTTAACCTCATCTCTGTTTCTAAAGTTTGTCAACATAATAATTGTCGCCTCATTCTTGATTCCAAACTCTATTTCTTTCAGGCCCATTCAACTGGCAGACTGATGGGCTTGGGTAGCACTCAACAAGGCCTTTATTTTTGGGTTCCTTTTCCTAAACATTTAGATTCATCGCATTGTAATTCCCCCCCTCAGGGCACCTTTTGTAATGCAAATTTTCCTAATAATAATATTTTCCTTTTTCACCAACAATTGGGTCATAGTGCTTCTTATCCTCACCCTAAATGCTCCATCTGCCCTCTTGCCAAACAATCCCGCCATTCCTTCCCTTCCAGCACGTCTCGTGCCCCTTCCATTTTTTCTCTCCTCCACCTTGACATTTGGGGACCCTATCACACTCCTCATTGTGATGGTTCTCGTTTCTTTCTCACCATTGTTGACGACTTCTCTCGTGGTACTTGGGTTTTTCTTATACATTCCAAATCCCAAGTCCTCCACCACCTCACTCATTTTTTTAAGCTCATTCATACCCAGTTTCATTCCTCTGTTCAACATGTCCGCACTGATAATGCCCGTGATTTCTTTAATCATGAATGTTCGTCTTTTTTTTCCTCTCACGGAATTCTCCATGAGAGTTCTTGCATTTACACCCCTCAACAAAATGGGGTTGTCGAGCGCAAACATCGTCACCTTCTTGAGGTTGCTCACACTCTCAAATTTCAAGCCTCTATTCCTGAAATATTTTAGGGCGATTATGTGATCACTGCTGCTTACCTGATTAATCGTATGCCCTCTTGGGTGCTAGATGGCAAGACTCCTTTTGAGCTTCTCTTTGGCAAGCCACCTGACACTGGTCATCTTCGTGTCTTTGGTTGTTTGTGCTTTGCTACTATGGTTGGCCCTCGGGACAAACTGGGTCCCCGTGCCATCTGTTGTATATTTATGGGCTACCCTTCCTTACAAAAGGGCTATCGGGTGTTTAATCCCGTGACTGATCGGTTCTTCATTAGCCGTGATGTTGTTTTCCATGAGAACGAGTTTCCCTTTGCCTCCTTTTCTTCTCTGGATGGCCCATCAGATGTTCCCCCAGATCTCGGCCTTTCTTATTTGATGATGAACCCTTACCTCCACCTTTTCTTCCTCCCCCCGGAGTCCCCCCTCCTGCATTACCCTCTCCACCCCCTTTCCCTCCTCCTAACCCTACTCCACACCTCCCCCTATCTCCCCTATCTCCACCCATCCCTCCATCTGAACCCTCCCCTTGCCTTGATCTTGACAATTCCTTAGCCATTATCCCATACACCCTTCCCCCCCACACCTCACCCCCGCCCCTTCCTGTTGCCCCCCATCGCTCTGGACATCCTACTCGTCCCCCTTCTTGGATGAAGGACTATCTCTGCTCTTCTATGCACTCTCCTGGCATCGTCTATCCCATTACTGATTATATTAGTTTTGGTTGGCTCTCCCTGGATCATCTTTGTTGCATCAGCCGTATCTCGGCAGACGTTGAACTTGACTATTATCATCAGGCTGCCAAAGATCCCCGATGGCAACTGGCCATGGCGGATGAACTTCCTGCTCTTGCTGATAATCATACTTGGGATGTTGTCCCTCGACCTTCTCATCGTTGACCCATTGGTTGTAAATGGGTTTACAAGATTAAGTACAAGGCTGATGGCTCCATTGAATGATACAAGGCCCGGTTAGTGGCCAAGGGTTATACTCAACAAGAAGGTTTTGATTATCAGGACACCTTCTCTCCAGTTGCAAAAGAATGCACTGTACGTTCCTTCTTAGCTGTTGATGCTTTCCGTGATTGGTCTCTCCATTAAATGGACGTCCAAAATGCTTTTCTTCATGGTGATTTGGATGAGGAAATCTACATGGAGCTTCCACCAGGATTACGCAGACAGGGGGAGTCTCGAGTATGTCGTCTGCGGAAATCCCTCTATGGCCTTAAATAGGCTTCTCACCAGTGGTATGCAAAATTTACTTCCGCTCTCCTTTCAGCCCAATTTCGACAATCGCGCCATGATTATGCCTTATTCATTTGGCAGAAAGGTACCTCTTCCATCTACTTGTTGATCTATGTTGATGATATCTTGATCATGGGTAATGATGTTCATGCTATTAAGCGATTCAAAAAGTTCTTGCATTCCACCTTTCATATCAAGGATTTGGGACCACCCAAATATTATTTGGGCACTGAAATAGCTCGTTCAAAAAAAGGGATTTCTCTCAGTCAACAGAAATTTATCTTAGAAATTATTTCTGACGTTGGACTCTCTGGATCCAAACCTGCCGTCATTCCCTTTGAACAAAATCTAAATCTCACCACACCAGAATATGACGTCGGAGTTTTACCATTGGATGCAGATCCCCCGCTCAAGGATCCTTCAAGCTATCAGAGACTAGTCGGAAAGTTTATTTATCTCACCATGACAAGGCCTGACATTTGTTATGCAATGCAAATTCTTAGTCAGTTTATGCATAATCCGAAATAGTCTTACATGAATGCAGCCCTTAAAGTAGTTAAATACTTGAAGGGGTGTCCCGGATTGGGAATCTTGCTCTCCAGAAATTGCAACATGGAAATGACAGCATACTGCGACACAGACTACGCCACTTGTCCTATGAGTAGGCGATCAACTACGGGATTCTGTATAAAATTTCGGAATTCTTTGTTGTCTTGGAAAATAAAGAAACAATCTACTGTCTCGTTGTCATATGCCGAATCTGAGTATCGTGCCATGGCCAAAACCACTTGTGAAGTTATTTGGTTGAGAGGACTTCTTTAGGATCTAGGAGTTCACACAAGGGGTCCTACCCTCATTTTCTGCGATAATGATGATGCTCTTAAACTGGCAGCAAATCCTATGGTTCATGAACGTACCAAACACATCGAAGTTGATTGTCACTTCACAAGGGATAAAATTCAAGGAGTTATCAAGAAGCGAGAAATACACACCACAGAACAACCTGCTGATGTTTTCACCAAAGCTCTTTGTCAAAGACAACATGCGTACTTATTAAGCAAGCTTGGTATGTTTGACGTTTACAAACCGCCCAAACCACTAGCTTGAGGGGGAGTGTTGGAGATACGCATATTTATTCTCCAATATTGGCAGCTTATTCTTTCCATATGGCACGAGCTTATTTAGGAATTGTTTATGTAATTAGTAGGAGAATATTGTTTATTTATAGTATGTATAATTTTCTTGTTTAGCTCATTCTTGTATTATAAATATACAAGTCTCTGTACGTCTTTGTTAAGAAAGCAACAAACTAGAGATTCCCACTATATGTTTTCCTTCATCCTCTCTTTGTGACATCTATTTCTCCCAATTTCTTCACAAATCAATTAATGGTAATTCGTGATTTTGACAATGAACTTTTCCAATGTCAATACATTAGTAAGTTGATGTTGTTTTAGTCTTGATGATTTATTTATTTCTTGGAAAACCAAGAAAAACTTACAATGTATCTCTTTTTAATGGAAGCTAAATATTGTATTATGACATTTATAGTTTGCAAAACATTTGACTTATTGGGCTACTTCGAGATTTAGATGTCCAATTAGCATACAAAATACATAAAGATTGACTATCATTTTGTACAAAAAAAAGTCACATAGTGATCTTATTTGTATTTGTTATAGTCACACATTCAAACAGCCTACAAATCTTTTGTCAAAGACATTTACAACAGAAACATTTTTCATCTTTTATATAAGTTTTGAATATTTGATTTGTATAAGCCTACATCTTAAATAAGAATATTGGGCCAAATAGCAGTTTATTTGTATAAGCCTACATTTTTCTTCATTTATTGTCATTATTTAATCTGTACAGGTAACGCGTGGATTTTTGTAGATCATGCATTTGGAAACTATAATATACACAAAAGCCTTTGTGCGTCTCCACCTTCCGTACCTTTGATTCCCATTCCAACTTGCTGCCTCCAGCCATAGCTGTCGTCTCCATCATTTTCCGAGCTCCGAATCTCGACATTATAGTTGATGGTCAACATGGGAGAAAGTCAATTGGTCCCTTGATTTAACGGTTTAAAAAAAAAAAAAAAACAAATTCGCACAAATCAATGAGAAGTACTGATGGTTGTCCCAAACTTCGATGTGTGGAGCTAAGAATTCATAGAATGGAGTCAAGTATGTTCACGCCGGCCAGGACAATTTTGCCAATCCGACCTATTTTCACGTGATTCCTTAACCACTCGTACAACGTCAATAAGATTAATGGACGGCCACCAATGTTGACTGAAAACGGAAGAGCGGTTTGCCATTCATTAACTAGAGAAACCGATTGATTTGACCTGAGTGGTTCAGTCGGAATATTCTTAAAGGAAGGAAATGTTACTTACAAAAGTGTTACCGCGAATTAATATCGTACAACTCAAGAAAGAAATCAGCCAAATGATGCAAAACATCAGCGGCCTTATACCGTCCCGCAGGATACTGGCTCCCTCCGTATTTCAATTTTTCAATTTTTATTTCAACAAAGTAGAGAAAAATTGTAAGAATGTCCCTGTACCTATAAGATAATTCTAAGTATATTTTATTGGGTAAAACGGCGTCAATTTGTTCCTTCATAAGTGTTCCTACTTTGTATATCCATAAAAGTTACTTTTCATGTTTTGTTGAGAGGCAAAACGATATCATGAAAAATAGATGCCAAACTTTCTAGGAATCGAGTTGGTGGGGGTGGCTTCAATCTATCCACACACCCACGACACTAACAACCAATAATGTGTTGAAAAATGCATTTCAACCAACCAGCTAGAGTCTTAATTATCTAGGTGAGATGTCGAGGTAATGTCCTTGGTGAAGAAGAAGTGGTAGTCAGACAGAGACTGGTTGGAAAGTTCAAGCGCGGGGTGGGACAATGTTCATAGAAAGTGAGTTGATTAAAGACAATGTCGCATAAAATTCCAGAGAATTGATGCCTAATCAAGGAAAGTATCAGCACAAAATTCCGGAGATTGTTATTTTAACAAAAATGAAATGCACTGAATTGATTCTGTAGCTTAGATGCTATCGCAGGTCGACGAGTTGGGTTTTGCATCTTCTTGTGAGAAGACATGATGGTTTGAAACGTCAAAAATTAGTCTACATAAAAACAAACCAAACTTGTCGGGGACTTCCTCAAATTCTCAAAGAGTAAGTCCCACGTTATTGTAGAGAGAATGCCACCTAAGTTGGATGGCCTATAAATAGGCTTTTAAATAGTGTATTTTCAAGTAGAACAAAACTAAGCAATGGTTTGATGGAGATTAGAAACTTTCCTTACCAATAGTAGAAATATTCGTATTATGGAAATGAACCCCTTTATTTTCATGTCAAATTAGTTTCCATGACAATCAAGCCAAGGGTGAAAATGAACAAGGGAGTTTTTCTATCATTCACCAATGTATGATTTGATGGATACGTTCATTGGATCATTAAGAATGATCTCATATTCACTATTATGGTATATGGTATTTGGTATTTGTCCCATAGTAAGGCTTGAGTTTGTGAAGTTATTTATAAGACAATGAACAATACCAACTCTTGAATGGGGATAATGGGTTTCTTAAGATAATATCAAAGTCCAGGTTTTCTTTTCGCATCCCTATTATTAAAGTTAAATCTTGAGTCCATCATAAAATACTATGATAATTCGATAATTGTTCACCATGCTAAGAGAGCATGTTACAATGTATAGTATTTGTTTTACATTATTAAAACATGGATATGTAAAGCTATTTATAGAACAATAAGAATCACTAACTCTCAAGTCACTTTTAGATTACATGATAAATCTATTTACATTTACAACGTCGATTCATTCTCAAAACATCGGACATCATTTGAGGACAGTACGAGATGAGAAAACTTAAGAACCGGGCAAATTGGGCAGAGAGGCGCTGTCATATTTATCTTTTGTTGGAAACCACTTCCTTAAACAATCCTACCTGAAAGTATCCTCGATCTTTCCCAAGTCAAGCGGTCTATGTGCGAATCTGGAGACAAAAATTGACAGCGGTGGTTTTAAATGCAGTGGTCCAGTATTGTTGGAAATGCATTCACACTAAGTTTTGTTCTTCTATTGGGTTGATTGCGACGACTACAATTATCAGTCGAAATACAGTTTTCCACAATTTTTCTGTTTTCTGTTCTTGGCTTGTTTTTACTTTCTGGTTCGGTGTCTATCTGTCCTGTTCATACCAGCAGAATATGCTCCCCAAGAAAATTCATAGCTCTCTATCACCGACGTTTTCTTCTGGGTCTTCTCAGACATTTTCGGAGTCAACTGTCGTCTGAAACGTGAGTAGAGACATGGAAATGCATACTGCGCAGAGTAAAGCAAAGAAAACTTAATTACGTAATGAAAGGTTCCTACTTTTTCGGGGGAAAATTGGAAGAGGCACACGCATAGACTGAAAGAGGTAGAAATAAGATTCACTTTTAATAAGTTATACAGAGGTTATAATCTAACAACCCTTTATTATATATTGTTGGGAGAATTCAACAAAGTCGCATCAACCACAAAGAGATCGAACACACATATAAGAACGCACACACCCAAACACAACAGATTTAAGAGGTTCGGAACATCATAATGTCCTACGTCCCCTGTAGTCTTTTCTCATTAGCTTTTCTCATACATTCCCTCTCTTCAAATAGATATCTCATGGATTCTCTCATCAACTAGAATCCATGAGAGGGGCCCTCTTCAACAATTAGCCCCCCCATGGGGACTCTCTCTACTCGCCCACTAGGTTTCTCTATACTTCTCCTATTTATAGAGAAATCCTAAAGGAATCCTAATTGAATACTACTAGGAAAACCTACTTCCACATAAGGATAAGAATCCTAATCCAACACTACTAGGAAATCCACTACATCTAGAAGATATTTCCTAGTTCCACAATTACATAAAGACCCCTGATTGTAATGACAACCATACCCTTTAACCTAATTGTTCCACCAATCCTAACAATCTCCCCCTTGGAACAATTTGGTGCAACATCCCTACACCATAGGAAAGTATAGAAAATCTCTTCAAATTATCAACTACACAACCACAATCTTTGGAAAGAGAAAGATTGGAGAAACTCTCTTCAACTTCCACAGCTATAGTCTTTGGACAGAGAAAGACTAATGAAACTCTCTTCAATCACAATCTTTTGAAAGAGAAGATTGCAAAAAACTCTCTTCAATTTCTTCAACAACAATCTTTTTGATAGAGAAAGATTGGGCAAAACTCTCTTCAAAACAAGCCCGCATCAACTGTGCCATCTTGCCTTTTCTTTAAACCACGCCTCTCTTAGGTCATACCTCCTTAGGCACTTCCACTGCAGCCTCTTCTAGGTTACACCTCTCCTGGGCCGTGTTTCTCTCCAGGCATCCGCACATCATCATGGGCTTTTTCCATCTAAATGTGTCCTCCACCATGAGGCCTTCAATAAAAGTAAAAATCATGGGACTTCCACAACAATTGAGATCACTCTTCGAAATCCCCAATGAAGAGTCCATCTCCCATCCAAAATTGTTGGTGCTTCTCCGGAATTAACCATCGGAGCCTCAATACACCTCATCTGGATATCAACAAACTTGAAAATCCCAAACTTTTATTTCATCAATCACATCAACATAGGAGCATCACATGCTCCCCCTCAATCAACAATTCATCAACAACATCAACAAAGTGCTCCCCCTTAAACATCAATATCTCCACCATTCTCTGTCATCTAACGCCACAACTTGAGCCAAATGCTCAGATATAGACAACGAGACATAGATCTGCACTTTGCAAACCTCAATCCACAACTCCAACAATGTATTCCGATTGATCTACATCAATATCATCCAAAATCAAACCGGATTTAGGGAAAGAGAAAATCTCACCTCAAAACACATCAATCTGCTTCTTCAATTGCGTTCACCACGTTCGATTCATCATCTATGGTCCCAATCTTCCACAGTCCATGCTCACCGCACCACTTGTTAGAAACCAAGCTTATCTCCCATACCATTTGTTAGGATCCAAACATGGCTTTGATACCACTTGTTGGGAGAATTCAACAAAGTCGCATCAACCACAAAGAGATCGAACACACATATAAGAACGCACACACCCAAACACAACAGATTTAAGAGGTTCGGAACATCATAATGTCTTACGTCCCCTGTAGTCTCTTCTCATTAGCTTTTCTCATACATTCCCTCTCTTCAAATAGATATCTCATGGATTCTCTCATCAACTAGAATCCATGAGAGGGGCCCTCTTCAACAATTAGCCCCCCCATGGGGACTCTCTCTACTCGCCCACTAGGTTTCTCTATACTTCTCCTATTTATAGAGAAACCCTAAAGGAATCCTAATTGAATACTACTAGGAAAACCTACTTCCACATAAGGATAAGAATCCTAATCCAACACTACTAGGAAATCCACTACATCTAGAAGATATTTCCTAGTTCCACAATTACATAAAGACCCCTTATTGTAATGACAACCATACCCTTTAACCTAATTGTTCCACCAATCCTAACATATATGGTGGACACAAGGCCTGTTACAATTCTTAAAAGACATTAGCATAACAGTGTTGGACCTTTTAAGGTCATTATTCTCAAACTTCATAAGAAACTAGCAAAGGCAGGTTTTCACCATACTAGATTTCAGTTTAGTTGAGCAAGAGAGGTTCAACTAGTACAGATATGACGCTGTTCTTAGTCTCTCGATCTTGAACGCCGAATCCATCTCCGTATCGGTAAAGGACATGACTCATGCGCACGATATTTGTGACAGTATTGGCAAACGACTGTGCCTTGGGTATTCGAGTGAAGCATTGTCCATTTAATTTCTTCCACGTTTTGTTTATCATGTCCTTGATGTGCTCTGAAGCCATTTCCTCAGAAACATTCGCTTCTTTCATGTAACATAGGATTGAGGAAGCAACATCCCCTCTTTCTATTTCAGCCTGTTAGGTTATAAATAAATCAACCTATGCACCATGAAAGAATCATTATTTTTCAATTCAAGGAAACGTAGGTTACCTTTGAAGTTGCAAGATCGTTGCAAAGTCGAACTATCAGAGATATATTATACATCAGATCTCCGCTTTTCTGCACAAACTTTTCAAACTCATCTTCTACCTCATGTTCTATGCAAAAGAATGCATGGGTCAAAATCACAGAGACCGATGATGATATCCATGCATTCCTTATATATTCTTGCAAGGATGGTGTATAGCCTATGTTCTGCCACTTTGCTTCCACAAGTAATGAAGAACAAAAATCTGTCCACTATTGATACAAAACAAGCAAAAAATAGTTCTCACTTAAAAGCTGAATGACAATGTTGCATAGGTAACGTAGTAGGAGACAAACAGATAAGTACCGCTTTCTTTAGATGAGGTAATGAATGGCTCCAACGCTTCCCCTTATGAATCTCATTCGCGATCTCATCGGTAGTATTGTACAGTGCTAAGAAGCAGCTTTTCATGGACTCTGGAAGGTGCTGAGTTTCCTGGACATCCCACCTGAATTTTCATATGTTAATTAGATTTTTTAACGTTCCATAATGACCATGAGCCTTTTGTATTGAAAGTGCCAACGGTGATAAGTCGCAATAATAACCTTTCTACGGCTTTTGTGAAATCCTTCAGTTCTTCCAATGTGCCGTAAGCATCGTAAAGATCATCAATCACTAGTACTAGACTAAGGACTTTGGTAACTGATTGTCTGAAACATTTGTTCCGAGGTTCGAACGCAAAGCCCACCGTGCACATGAAAGCTTCGACAAGTCTGTCTCTCGCAAAACTCATATTCTGTCTGAGCCCCAGATTCTTCCACCACCTAAAACTTAAACATGTTATATTCAGCAAGTAGTATCAGATAGCTACGAGGAAGTTTGTCTCAGTGTTACCTCGATAGTTCCTTCAGCTCTTTCTGGTGTTCGGCTTGAATTGTGTTGAAATTGAGCTTAGCAAGTTCAAGTAAAATAGTGTTCATTTCGTTGTCCTTCTCAGAAAGACTGGCATGCCATTTGACGTCGAACCACTGCACTCTCCTTTGTGATGGAAGCTCCAGGGCGTGCACTGCTTGGTTGGAAAGGTTACCGTCTAAGTTAGGAATGGTTTCTTTGAGAATTGCAGTTGAAAGTTGTTTTGCTTCATCCAGAAGTTTTTCGCCTTCCAAAGCCAAGTACGAGACATCCAAAAGTTCGAGCATTCCTTTAATATTCGCGTGTGTGCTTTCCTTGAATGTTCCAGTTTTCTCATCCACGAAGCCTCTAAACATATCTGAGTTCCACATCACACGTATCGAAGTTAGATTTGGGGCTCGAAAATAAATATGTAGCTGGAAAAGAATTTGATCTAGATATCAGCATTGAAACAGTATTTAGATTTCACCTTGTGAAACATCGCAGCCATGCTGCCTAAGAAGCCTAAAGCATAGTGCAGTAGCATATAAATCCTCATTTTGGCTTAGAGTTTTCTCTTGAATGGAGTCTAGGGACTCATTGATTTCCTTTTCAAAGTGAATGGCTAGGCCTAACTTTTTTACGTTGTCAATGAGCTTCAATTTAGCCACCAAGCCATCTGCTTCTGCAAATACATTCCTTACGACATCTATCAGCTTCTCTGTCCGTCTGTTAAATTCTGGTCCCTGCACAAACGGCCTTACATTATAATATTGCATTTGGAATTTTGAAGCAGCAAGAGACAAATCGTGCAATCGTCTTTGTTGACTGTGAGTGGTTGGTTATACAATCTTACGAGTGTAGGTGTGAGATGTAGCGCTAACTAATAAGAATTTGATGAACGAAGGTGATGCAAAGATTATATAGGCACATAAAAGGAAAACTTCTGCAGAAATGAAGGAAACTATTGGAAAAAGGGGAAAAAAAAATTGACATAGATATCTTTGAAGAAGGAGCCTGAATAGAAATGATTCTCACATCGTATATGCTGGCAAGAGAGTTTAGGGAATCATATTGCCAAATGTTTGGTTTATAATTGGCAGGTCGTCTTTGTTGTAACGTATCACAGGCTTCAACCTTTCTCTCGCATGCTGAACTTTGGTCTTCAGCTTCGGAGGGTGTCTTAGTCGCCATGATGTTGGACGACTTAGAAAGGAAAGCTTGGAAGAAGTCGGTGTTAAGCAATGCTGTGCTGTTAGAATTGGCGATACTGGCACTGCTTTATATAGGCCCCTCAAACGGATTCCAATTTGGAGGGAGATCATCTGACGGTCCTTGTATTCTGGATGACATATGATCACGCGTGGCACAGAGACCGACCAAAGAAAGAGTACCAACATGTTTCTCCATCAACCCACTTCTTTTATTAACCATGTTGGAGGTTTATTTCTATATTTATTTTGTAATTAATACAAACAAGAGTAAAGAAACAGATTTACAAGATCACAAACTAAAAGAAAACCCATGTAGCCGTTATTTAGGTGTTACTAATCTCTTGCAAGTGAACAATTTGAACAATAGTTGTATTCTACGTAGTAAAGAAGGATACTGCCAAACATGAAAATCCCTAGCTCTTCCAAGGGCCAAACCAAGTTTATGTATTCTATTTTTTCAGTATGTGATGTTATTATTTGGCTTGATATTCGACCAAAATACTCTATTTACCATATTAGACTGAATTTCCTCCATCCCAAGTAAAATAATGATATCAATTCTTTATCTGAATAAGGTATAAATCTTCTTTAATTTATCTTATAGATGTAGCTTAACCTTTAGATATTTATTTTACCGCAGCAATTTCTCTAATTCCTTCAAGAAGTCATATCTAACTGTGAAACACGAGGTTGGCATATAATGCTAGGTAACGCGTGTTTCAAAAATGGAAACTTTAACGTTTTCTCAGTTCATGCCGATCAGACGTGGCTTCAATATTTCCACATACCCATGACATTGACAACCAAGAATCTGTTGAAGAATGCATTTCGTCGTTGAGGGATGAAAACGAAGAAGTGGTGGCTGGAAGCAGATCGGTTGCAAAGTTCTATGCACCGGGTGGAATTTTCTTCCTCGCCACGTTCGTAGAAACTAAGATTATTGAAAATAATTTGGCTATGGTACTTATAAAAAGTGGGCTTTTCTCTCCAAAAAGTCTTGTAAAAAGTAAAAATATCTTACTAATAAAGTCAACAAATATGACATCCAAAACTGATATAAGACAATCTCTAACAGTATTCTTGACATATCATCAATAAAGAGTATAAATATAAAATCTCAAAGATTAATATATTCAAAAGAACTATATCTGCAAAATTGGTTATATGAATTTTTAACAAATAGTAAAAGTGTTCTTCTTATGTAAAATGAATTCTTCAATTTTTCCTCACTTGGTTGTGAAAAGATAAACTCAACTTCGTCATTTTTTTTTTTTTTTTTTTGGTTTGTTAGATCTCAAGCTCATTCTTAATCTTTCTTAGTGTCGTGCAAGACGATAAAAACGATTAGAAAGAAATTCTAGGATTTTCTTCTTAGCTCGGATAAGCCTACACACGTCATATATGTTTACACATGGAGTAGGAAGCGAAATAACATCACCCACTGCCATGCGAGATGATAGAAATAATTAGAAAGATATTCTAGGATCTTCTTCTTAGCTCGGATAAGCCTGCACACGTTATACGTGTTTACATATGGAATAGGAAGGGAAATAACATCACCCGCTGTGGACCCACATGTAGACTCGGGGAAGACAAGAGACTGGGACTATTCATCACAAAATGCCGTATAATGGGCCACCGGAGGAAAAACCATTCAACGACTAAGAGACTCAAGGGAGGAAAAATTTCAAAGCATACTTTATTACGTGATCATACTTGTACTCTTACAACTTCTGTAAATTGTTATCTTGAACCAAAAAAATATGCAAAGCATTAAAAGATTCTAATTGGTGTGTTGCCATGTTAGAAGAGTATAATGCATTGTTAAAAACAAGACATGGGATCTTGTTCCTCCACCCCCAAAATATTATTCCTATTGGTTATAAATGAGTATACAAGCTAAGCAAAAATATAATGGAACCCTTGAATGATATAAAACACAATTTCTTGCTAAAAGATTTCATCAACAACCAGGCATTAATTATCAAGGCACATTTAGTCCTATTGCTAAGCCAGTTACAATATAAATTATAATTGCTCTAGCATATACTAGAGGGTGGAACATCAAACAATTGGATATCAAAAATGTCTTCCTCCATGGCATTCCAAATAAAGAAGTAAATATGACTAAACTACAAGGATTTGCTAATTCAACCAAAACAAAATTTGTTTGTTGATTAAAATAATCCTTATATGGATTAAAACAAACTCGACAAGCATGGAATTATAGACTCAATTAATTCCTTCAACATATAGGGTTTAACATTTTTCAAGCAGATTCTTCATTATTTATATTACATACAACAATATCTAGTATTTTCTCATTGTGTATGTTGATAACATTATTTTTACAAGAAGTTCTACAACTTCAATGTCAAAAATCCTTGAACAACTTAGAAATGAATTCGATATCAATGATTTAGGTAACTTGCATTGTTTTTTAGGAATTGAAGCCAACGATTCTAATAAACATCTTTTGCTTCATCAAGAAAAATTTACTCCTAATAAATTTTTTCGAGCCAAAATTAATGGAATGTCTACATCATGCACCATAAATCATTCACCATCCATAAATGATGGTGAACCCTACTTAGATCCAACACATTACCATAGTATTGTTGGTTCTCTTCAATATTTAACACTCACACAACCTGATATTTCATATGTTATTAACACTACATGTCAATACATGCATGCTTCTTTGAAGAAGTAATCTGAATAGAAATTATTCTTACATCGTATATGCTGGCAAGAGAGTTTAGGGAATCATATTGCCAAATGTTTGGTTTATAATTAGCAGATCGTCTTTGTCGTAACGTATCACAGATTTCAACCTTTCTCTCGCATGCTGAACTTTGGTCTTCAGCTTCGGAGGGGTGTCTTAGTCGCCATGATGTTGGACGACTTAGAAAGGAAAGCTTGGAAGAAGTCGGCGTTAAGCAATGCTGTGCTGTTAGAATCGGCGATACTGGCACTGCTTTATATAGGCCCCTCAAACGGGTTCCAATTTGGAGGGAGATCATCTGACGGTCCTTGCATTCTGGATGACATATGATCACGTGTGGCACAGAGATCGACCAAAGAAAGAGTACCAACATGTTTCTCGATCAACGCACTTCTTTTATTAACCATGTTGGAGGTTTATTTCTATATTTATTTAATAATTAGTACAAACAAGAGTAAAGAATCAGATTTACAAGATCACAAACTAAAAGAAAACGCCTGTAGCCGTTATTTAGGTGTTACTAATCTCTTGCAAGTGAACAATTTGAACAATAGTTGTATTCTACGTAGTAAAGAAGGATACTGCCAAACATGAAAATCCCTAGCTCTTCCAAGGGCCAAACCAAGTTTATGTATTCTATTTTTTCAGTATGTGATGTTATTATTTGGCTTTTTTTAATATTCGACCAAAATGCTCTATTTACCATATTAGACTGAATTTCCTCCATCCCAAGTAAAATAATGATATCAATTCTTTGTCTGAATAAGGTATAAATCTTCTTTAATTTATCTGATAGATGTAGCTTAACCTTTAGATATTTATTTTACCGCAGCAATTTCTCTAATTCCTTCAAGAAGTCATATCTAACTGTGAAACACGAGGTTGGCATATAATGCTAGGTAACACGTGTTTCAACAATGGAAACTTTAACGTTTTCTCAGTTCATGCCGATCAGACGTGGCTTCAATCTTTCCACATAACCATGACATTGACAACCAAGAATCTGTTGAAGAATGCATTTCGTCATCGAGGGATGGAAACGAAGAAGTGGTGGCTGGAAGACCGGTTGCAAAGTTCTATGCACCGGGTGGAATTTTCTTCCCCGCCACGTTCATAGAAACTGAGATTATTGAAGACAATTTGGCCACGGTACTTACAAGAAGTGGACCTATATCTCTAAAAAGTCTTGTAAGAAATAAGAATATCGTTACTAATAAAGTTAAAAAATTTGACATCCGTAATTGATGTGATACAATCTCTAATAGTACCGGTTGCAAAGTTCTATGCACCAAGTGGAATTTTCTTGATGTGGTACAGTGTCTAATAGTACCGGTTGCAAAGTTCTGTGCACCGGGTGGAATTTTCTTCCACATCACATTCATAGAAACTAAGATTATTGAAAACAATTTGGCCACGGTATTTATAAGAAGTGGACCTATCTCTCCAAAGGATCTTGTAAGGAATAAGAATATTATTACGAATAAAGCTGAAAAATTTGACATCTGAGACCAATGTGATACAGTCTCTAAGAGTACTCTTGACATATCATCAGCAAAGAGTATAAACATAAAATCCCAAAGATTGATATATTTAAAAAAACTACATCCGTGGAATTTGTCATGTGAATTTTTAACAAATAGAAGAAGTGTTCTTCTTATGTAAAATGAATTCTTCCAATTTTTCCTCACTTGGTTGTGAAAAGATAAACTCAAATTCCTCATTTTTTGTTTTTAAGATATCAAGCTCATTCTTAATCTTTCTTATTGTCGTGCAATATGATAAAAACAATTAGAAAGAAATTCTAGGATTTTCTTCTTAGCTGGGATAAGCCTTCACACGTCATACATGTTTACACATGGAGTAGGACGCGAAATAACTTCACCCACTGCCATGCAAGATAATAAAAATGATTAGAAAGATATTCTAGGATCTTCTTCTTAGCTCGGATAAGCCTTGGAATAGGAAGGGAAATAACATCACCCGCTGTGGACCCACATATAGAGTTGAGGAAGACAAGAGACTATGACTATTCATCACAAAATGTCGCATAATGGGCCACTGGAGGAAAGACTCTAGGGAGGAAAAATTGAAGTATAATGGGCCACTTAAGCTTTCAGGGAAATTACACCCACTTTATCGGTATTTACATAATCTCGGCAATCTCAGGACGCCTCTAGTGAGCATTTTTTTTTTTTTTGGGTACTCCTCGCTATTATACGTAATTCTTCAGCATCGGACAAAATTTTTTACGTGAACGGAGTAATGTTTTTGCCAGGCAATTCGAGCCCTGTCAAGGTGATGTGGACCCGAAATCTATTTGTTTCGGATGCTAAACTTCGGATCATTTCGAAATTGTCCGAACAACACCAATTATATTTACATCACCATCGACTTAAAAAAAAAAAAATTCACCAATTAGGGTTTGCATCAAGATATTTATTTGAGATTTTATGAAACTATCACTATTATTATTTATTTGCTTTTTGAAGTTTTTTGTGAGAATATATGAACAGCAAGACATCACCAAGAAATTGTGATATTCATACTTTTAAAAAAAATTGATTGATAGAAATTTAACAAAATAAATGTAAATCAACTCATAATAAATAACTCATGATGTGACTGAAGTCGAGGTTTGTTTTCTGTTCTTTTTTTTTTTTCCCTCTTTTCTTCAAGTCTTCATGAATGATATTATCCTCCATTGCTATCAATACCCCCATACTCGTCTTCATGAATCATATTATTCTCCATTGCTATCAATACCCCCATACACTTCATCCTTGAAAACAGTTCAAGTATCTTGTAGTCAAGTTACCACCAGGGTAGCTCGGACAATAGCTTTTCACGGCATAGGTAGAAGACAAATATTGACAACGACAAGATGATGGTTATGATAAAGAGAAACCCAACGAGTGCTGAAATAAAAGATGATATTGGAGTTTATCTGAGTTTTCCATTTAAAACGTATGGTCCAGATAAAAAGTGAAAAAAAAAAAAACGTTTTAAATGTATGATAGTACTAAAGCAGCCAATTGCTAGTAATGGCGTGAGCCACATGGCATAAATATCATATAACTTCTTGTTGATTTTTAAAGTGAAAATGAAGGAAAATATTTCATTGGGAATCATCCCGTTGAGCCTACGTCGATTTTGTTAGTTCAACCGGTCTAAAGCATTGTTTATATTGTTCATTTCAAAACACCTTTCAAACGGATGGCTTGTCTACATAAAATACACCAATCCTGTTAAGTAGGTGACATTGTTGTCCTTTACAAGAAAACTGTCATTGAGAAATCTATTGAATGTTATTGTATGTGCATGTACGTTATTATATTTCCAGATATTTGGCTTATAGTTGGTAGATTGTCTTTCTTGTGACATAACACAGGCTTCAGACGTTGTCAGGCCTAGTAAACTTTACTTCTTAGCTTCCAATAGCGTTATGTTTTCTGAGAGAAATAATTAATTGTCGGGAATACAATTAAAAACTTAAAATTAAATCGTCAACCAAGTGGATCAAATTCAAAACTTTAAATTAACATGTTGACATATTCACTAATGGCCTATCGATTACACATGTTCACATTCTGCAGTCCAAATTTACAATGTGCTCCGCTACTTGAGCCTATTGGGGAGGGTAATTGTTGGAGAAACTAACAATCGCCGAGGAAACAATTGAAAACTTTACATTAAGCCCAACACAATGGATTAAATTCAAATATTTTGGACTTGATCTGCTCGGTTCCAATAAATCCCTAAATTTTTTAGTTGAATTTTGTTGATCTTATCAATTAAAGCAAATCTTT
Source organism: Casuarina glauca (assembly GCA_028551395.1). NCBI lineage: Eukaryota > Viridiplantae > Streptophyta > Magnoliopsida > Fagales > Casuarinaceae > Casuarina > Casuarina glauca. The sequence goes on from CM052348.1 coordinate 23,602,184, forward strand.
AAGTTTTGTAGTTGAATTCAACTTTTGTAATTAGGTTCCATGCTTTTAAATAGGACTGGAACCCACCGATTAAATCAAGTTGAAAAATACTTCATCCCTCAAAATCTCTTTTTCTCACTACCAACTTTATTCTTGCACTCTTCATAAGGATTGCATAATTTATAATGAAAAGCTAGGAAGAAGCTTGTGTTGAGCAATGTTGTGCTTATGAACGTGGAAATACGGGTGTAACATTTTGAAATGAAGTATTCACAAAGCTCAATCATACATGGGAAATCAAGCTTGAATCACGGATACTGGAAATTATCTTTCCCATGAGAAAAGACATGAACAAAATACATCCTCAACCATTTACAATTACCATAACCAGATACTAACAAGGAACGGATAAAAGAAACAGTATCCATATGTTTGTTGATACAACTGACTTCCTTTGTTAACCATGCCCGAGATTTTGTTAAACAAAAGTTTTTTTTTTTTAAAAAAAAAAAAGCTTGTAACTAGTAAACATATATTACATTATGTTAAACCAGTCGCCTAACGCCATGTCGGCGAGATCTGTCTCTTCCATCTAATTTTAAGAAAAAAGTTTCAATGAAAATTTATATAATATGAATATTCTCTATATAATTCCTAACGCGTTTCTTCTACCAACGTGAACTAAAGACTTCCTTAAAGGAAAAATGCATTCTGATTTGTGTGCAAGCGGTATTGCCTTTGAACTTGGACTTTGGTATTCTATTAAGAAAACTTACTTTACTTTATAAACCTTTATAATATATATTTCATTTTTAAGACAATTTTCGGACACAGTTTAGAAAATATAAGATCACAATCTAGAAAATATAAGATACTATCTATAACATTCTTAACAAATCCCTTCGTACATAATATGGACTCTGAGCTTCATTATGAAACTCAAACATCACTTTTTTCTACATGAAGGGCAGCGCATCTTGAACATGGGATTTGATAATATATATTAAAAAGTTCATTGCCTTGATAAAATTAGCTTGTAAGAAAAGATCATATATTCTTAAGTAAGATTTAGATTATATAAAAACATTCTTAGCACCATTCTTAGTAACTCTAGAATTAAATTCTTAATTAGTTTAACTTTTTGATAATTTGTATAAACAGAAAACCGATCAACTTATAAGATTCCAAACAAAGATAAGGCGATGCCAAGGCTATTGAGGCATTATCAACCTTTCAAAACAGCATCTTGTACAATAATATTTTTAGCCTACTTCAAATTTTTGGCCAACTTCCTAAGACCTAACCAAGTTCTTCTATTTTCTATCTTATTATTTCGTTTGATGTTAAACTAAACTAATTCATTAAAAAATTTAGTTAATTTTTTTTATGGTAGTTTTGACAGAATTCTTATATCTTTGAAAGGTAACAATTTTGTTGTTTGAATAAAATCTTAATTTACATTTCGATTAAACTTATATTAACATACTAGATTTCCATATTCTTTTTTTTTTATTTGATGAAAGATCAATAATTATATATCACCGTAAAGAATTACAAGATTGTTCAATTACATCATCATCATTTAAGCTCAAACACTGCATTTACGAAATTTCAGAACTCTCATAAGAATTTATTACCATTTATACGCTTTACTCTTTTGGTAGATGAAATCTTCTCTCTAAGGTCTTTCTTGATTTTAGCAATAATGGTTGAACTGTCTAGACTTTTATAATTGTTTTTCTATATTTTAACTTCACATAGTCTTTGAACTAATAGAAAAAAAAATTATTACGTATGATATTTAGTAAGAAACCCATACTATACTTCTTGTATTTTGGCTTGATTTTTGCCTTCATAGGCTATCAGAAACCAATCTTGTTTTGATTTGTTCTCTTTGGGGAAGAAATCAATTCATAGTAGATATTTTATCAAGGACAAAATCTTTTGTGAAGGTGTATGTCCTTGGTGGATATGGAGTGTCCCTCATAGACAAGTACGTGACATCTTATCGATCTTTCTTTTTTTCATTTATTAACATTACTTTCGGTTTTAACCAAATGTATGTTGGTTTTCACGACGTTCACCGATTTTCATGCTGAATGGAATTTGGAATCCTCGTTAGTGGAACCTTTGAATGTTGCCTAGCAAATCATTAGATATGTATTTGACTTCATAATAAACTTAGAAAAGACATTGGCATCATAGAGACGCAAAAGAAGGTCCTTCTTTTTCGAGTTTGGGTCTCTCACCCTTTTGAGATTTTTATTGAGTAGTTTATAATTAATGACTATTCTTGGTACACCTCATGTTTTTTTGTAATTCGTTTTAAAATAAAATGCGAAGCAACTCCATGGAACTTTGAAATTTCTAATCAATATTTTAGCCACGTGGTCTTGGATCTCAATTTACAATGGGCTTCAAGATCTTCATTCATCTGAATAACTCGAGCCTCAACAAGAATTTAGATCTCTTTAAAGCCTTATGTTGTGGTAAACTTGTGTTGTGATAGTTCCTATCCAAGAAAGCACTTAGCAAATCAAAACAAACAAATTTTTCTATCTATTGGTGAACACCTTTGATCCTTCTCTACGTGAACGCCAAAGAGAGTTCTTCCTCAATATGAAGATATCCAACTTCTTTAATAGAGTTTAAGTAGCTCTCCTTTGCCTTCATAAGCATGAAGATTTGCTCATCTACAGCTTTGTGGGTTTCAAGAAGATTCAACTTCTTGAGCCTTAGCTTGTGGACAAGTTAAATTTGACCTTGCCATAGTAGCCTTTGAGGATGATGAAACCATCTATTACCTGAAATTGCTCAACATCTCAATTAAGATATTACCTAGAGTTATTTCCTGATAGCTCTACAATTCAGGACATAAAAGGAACTAAGTGTGAGGGATTGCAAAGTGAGCTCTATATTCCTTTTTCATATAGTTTTGATAACCCCATAAAGTAATTGTCGATACCTGCGTGTGATCAACAGCAGGCTGCTCTGAACTTTGAAATGGCTTTGATCTTGGAAGCAACTTCAACTTAGGTCGCTCTAGTGGTTAAAGTAAAAGGGCATTGTGTGGAAAGGTAAGGTAAACTACCAACACTTATTAAATATAATCTAAGCCTTAATATTTCAAGTTTATATACCTTCTCATTTATAAGGAGAATGAATTCTTATAAACAATTATTATTAATAATTCAACTTTATCTTACACCATATGAAGCACTTTTTTACAACCATTGTTTATTGCATATCATTAACTTTTTCGGTGTCAATACTATGTGACCACTTTAAGTTATTGAAACATCTTTATATCTTAAGCAATGTTATGTGTTTTCAAGGCTACTCAATCTTTTCAAAAGGTTACAATGTTTATGATCCTACCAATGAGAAGTTTTTCATTGGTCCTGATATAGTTTTCTATAAATATAAATTTGCATTCTCATCAATGTCACCTATTACTTGTAAGATCAACTTGCCCTTAATGTCAATATTCATCCAATCAGTGAGCCTCTAAGTGCAACTCTAGAGCCTTCCCATGAGCCTATATTCCAAAATAGCTTTCCAAAATCTTCTTCTAAGAGACAACCTACACCATTTATAGACATTCTAGTTGAGCCCATTTTGGAGCCATCACCGAAGACTGCCTATCGATCTACCCAACTGTCACAGCCTTCCATTTGGGCAACAAACTGTATATTTCATATATTGCCATCTACTTCCAACATCACTTTGTACCTTAGTTCTTGAAAATTGTCTTTTGATTACTTTGAGCACACCATCACCATAACGTAGAGACAAGTAAAGGTTTACTCTTCCTCACCTAAAAGTATCCCACCAATCATGCAATGATAACTGCTAGTGATATATGAGAGTCCACTACCTATCATTTGACACTTAAAGATCCTCATTAAGTGAAGGCAGTGCAAAAAGAATTGATGACACTTGCTTATAATCACATGTGACATTTAGTTCATCTCAAACCAAGAGACTAAACTATTGGATGAAAGTGAATACATAAAGTGAAATATAAATTAGATGGTAGTATTGAAAAATCTCGTCTATTGGTTAAAAGCCTTAGTTTAGTGTGTTTTTGTATTGCAAATTGATAGGGGAGCAATATGTAGATATCCCATGCAAGCTTTAGTGTAAAAGGAACGAACTTGTATTTCAATTGAGAAAGTCATTGTATAGATTAAAACAACCTTCCTATTAGTCGTGTAAGGTCTAATTAGCAACCTAAGAAAGAGGGGGATTTAATTAGGTCAACGTATGGGCTTGAATTTAATTCCTTTTAATTTCTCCTTATTTAATTGATTGATTTTGATTAATTACACAAATTAATAATACAATTGAATTGCCTTAAATGAGTTAGTACAAGTGATGGAGTGATGGAATTAAGTAAAAAGCACCCAAAACAACTTTGGTATAATGGTTCAATTCAATCCTTAAATCTATTTCTACCCCCTCTTAATTATATTTGATTAGAATTACCTGTTTACTAATGACTCGAAAAAGTATCTTCTCTAATTACAACTTAGTACCCAAAGTCTCACACCCCAAGTTACGCAACGACAACGTTCTCTTTCACAAACGAACACAATACCTATACCTACAAGTGCACGATAGCCTGCAACACACTTGATAAACAATTTCTCTTATACAAAAAGAAATTTACGACAACTATAAAGAATACAAATGCAAATGTATTGTATTATTTCAACACAATATTTCCGTTTAAATACACTCTCTCTTAGTGTTAAGTTAACAGAGTATACAAAATCAACATAATAGCCTCCAATCAACTTCCAACAAGACATCAAATATCAATTAGCACGAAAGTATAGATACTAAACCATCTCTTGTAGCAACATACTTTGGTTTTGGTAGCATATAAAACGTTCGTCAAATCGAAGTTAATTGCACCAAGAAAACCCACAAATAAGTTCAAATATGATCAAATTAATAGAGTATAAAAAGGTAGAACTCAAAGCCCCAAAATTCTTTTCACTGGGATTTTAAGAACCAAGCTTTATTAATTGCTGTAACACAAAGTATATGTGGAAATCAATGCTGAGCAAGCAATATAGATGGTAACAGAAGTATCAAACCAAATGGAGGTCAAGTGAAAATCAGTCGTTCTAGCGAGTTCAACAACTCTAAGAATATTTCCGGTTTTTCATTCAAGTCCGTCACATCAAGAAAAATCCGTTAGAAAAGCGAAACGAGCTCCTCAAGATTAGAAGTTTTCCCATTCGCCATTTGCCTGTTGGAGGGGGACGTCCGTAGCCTGTCAATCTTGCAGGTTGGTATTGGACATTCAGATTTCAAGCGAAGCAGCTACTTGAGGGAAGCCCTCGGCTTGTCCCGATTTTTCTCAACCCAAAACCGAACATACCTTTTACTTTAGTTGGTCAAGCGGATCGGGACATCGTGTCCTTGGGCCCTGCGAAATGCCTAAGTGGGTCGTCACAGTGACTTTTGCGCCGTGTCTTTGGTTCAACTCAAGTCATGAGTTTGGGTCGGGCCTCACAAATGAAAATCAAGTGGGTCAAACTTTAATCATGAATAGTGTGGGGAATAAATAAATATTCTCATGCGGAATGTTAGGCCAAGATATAATACTAAATAAAAAGTATTATACAAAGATTGCCTGATATTCTTTTTCTTTACGACCCATTTCTAGGTAACAACTCATTTGCCATCTTAGAGTTGAAGCAATATTTGCATTCATATTTTCATGGGAATGATTTTGTTTACTTCAAATTATTTCTAGGTGTGGAGATTGCATGTTTGTAAGATTTGATTTACAATGCTTGAGCTCATTTTAGAGGCAATTTTTTCTTTTTTGGGCAAAGAAATAATCTGCTATCATTCCCATAAAGTAGGGCAAAAAGTTGACAACTCCCGCGTATGATGTTGGAGCTAAATATCAGGGACATGATGCACCACTTGACGACTTATCTTTTTATTAGCTTTTGGTTAGTAAGTTGGTTTATTTGACTATGATGAGGTCAACCATTAATTTTAATACAACATCTCAACCAATTTATGTATGCAAATACTTTGTCACATAGATGCCATGATTTCTCAAGAATTGTTCAAGTTTGGGTCTCTTTCTCCCAATATCTTTACAAATGCAGTTAATGATATTTTGTGATTTTGACAATGAAACTTTTTCAATGTCAATACATTAGTGACTGGTATTGTTTTAATCTTGATGATTTATTGATTTCTTCAAAAATCAAGAAATGACTTGCAATGTATCTGTTTTTAATAGAAGCTAAATATTGTACTATGACATTTATAGTTTGCAAAACATTTGACTTATTGGGCTACTCTAAGATTTAAATGTTCAATTAGCATGCAAAATACATAAAGATTGACTATCATTTTATATAGAAAAATTCACATAATGATCTCATTTGTATTTGTTATAGTTGCACATTCAAACAGCCCGCAAATATTCTGTCAAAGACATTTACGATAGACAACATTTTTCATCTTTTATGTAAGTTTTGAATATTTAATTTGCATAAATCTACAACTTAAATAAGAATATTGGGCCCAACGACAGTTCGTTTGTATAAGCTTATATTTTTCTTCAATTATTGACATTATCTAATCTGTACAAGTAACGCGTGGATTTTTGTAGATCGTGCAATAGGAAACTATAATATACACAAAAGCCTTTGTGCGTCTCCATCTTCCGTACCATTGATTCCCATTCCAATTTGCTTCCTCCAGCCATAGCTGATCGTCTCCATCGTTTTCCGAGCTCCGACTCTCGACACAGTACTTAATGGTCAACATGGGAGGAGGTCAATTGGTCCCATGATTTAACTTAAAAAAAAACAAATTCGCACAAATCAATGAGAGGTACTGATGGTTGTCCCAAACTTCGATGTGCGATACTAAGAATTCATGGAATGGTGTCCGGTATGTTTCACGCCGGCCAGGAAATATTTTCCCGTGATTCCTTAACCACAATCAATAAGATTAATGGACGGCCACCAATGTTGACTGAAAACGGAAGAGCGGTTTGCCATTCATTAACTAGAGAAACCGATTGATTTGACCTGAGTGGTTCAGTCGGAATATTCTTAAAAGGAAGGAAATGTTACTTACAAAAGTGTTACCGCGAATTAATATCGTACAACTCAAGAAAGAAATCAGCCAAATGATGCAAAACATCAGCGGCCTTATACCGTCCGGCAGTATACTGGCACCCTCTGTATTTCAATTTTTCATCATCTCCTCCAAAAACATAAACATCAGCCATTTTTCTTGCATAATATTGATATATATGTCCAACGACGTTGTATTTCAGCTAAAGAAAAAAGCCAGCAAAGTAAAGAAAAATTGTAAGAATGTCCATGTTCCTATAAGATAATTCTAAGTATATTTTATTGGGTAAAATGGCGTCAATTTGTTCCTTCATAAGTGTTCCTACTTTGTATATGCATATAAGTTACTTTTCATGTTTTGTTGAGAGGCAAACGATATCATGAAAACAGATGCCAAACTTTCTAGGAATCGAGTTGGTGGGGGTGGCTTCAATCTATCCACACACCCACGACACTAACAACCAATAATGTGTTGAAAAATGCATTTCAACCAACCAGCTAGAGTCTTAATTATCTAGGTGAGATGTCGAGGTAATGTCCTTGGTGAAGAAGAAGTGGTAGTCAGACAGAGACTGGTTGGAAAGTTCAAGCGCGGGGTGGGACAATGTTCAAAGAAAGTGAGTTGATTAAAGACAATGTCGCATAAAATTCCAGAGAATTGATGCCTAATCAAGGAAAGTATCAGCACAAAATTCCGGAGATTGTTATTTTCACAAAAATGAAATGCACTGAATTGATTCTGTAGCTTAGATGCTCTCGCAGGTCGACGAGTTGGGTTTTGCATCTTCTTGTGAGAAGACATGATGGTTTGAAACGTCAAAAATTAGTCTACATAAAAACAAACCAAACTTGTCGGGGACTTCCTCAAATTCTCAAAGAGTAAGTCCCACGTTATTGTAGAGAGAATGCCACCTAAGTCGGATGGCCTATAAATAGGCTTTTAAATAGTGTATTTTCAAGTAGAACAAAACTAAGCAATGGTTTGATGGAGATTAGAAACTTTCCTTACGCAATAGTAGAAATATTCGTATTATGGAAATGAACCCCTTTATTTTCATGTCAAATTAGTTTCCATGACAATCAAGCCAAGGGTGAAAATGAACAAGGGAGTTTTTCTATCATTCACCAATGTATGATTTGATGGATACGTTCATTGGATCATTAAGAATGATCTCATATTCACTATTATGGTATATGGAATTTGGTATTTGTCCCATAGTAAGGCTTGAGTTTGTGAAGTTATTTATAAGACAATGAACAATACCAACTCTTGAATGACTTTTAGGTTAAATAATGGGTTTCTTAAGATAATATCAAAGTCCAGGTTTTCTTTTCGCATCCCTATTATTAAAGTTAAATCTTGAGTCCATCATAAAATACGATGATAATTCAATAATTGTTCACCATACTAAGAGAGCATGTTACAATGTATAGTATTTGTTTTACATTGTTAAAACATGGATATGTAAAGCTATATATAGAACAATAAGAATCACTAACTCTTAAGTCACTTTTAGATTACATGATAAATCTATTTACATTTACAATGTCGATTCATTCTCAAAACATCGGACATCGTTTGAGGACAGTACGAGATGAGAAAACTTAAGAACCTGGCAAATGGGGCAGAGAGGCGCTGTCATATTTGTCTTTTGTTGAAAACCACTTCCTTAAACAATCCTACCTGAAATATCCTCGATCTTTCCCAAGTCAAGCGATCCATGTGCGAAGCTGGAGACAAAAATTGACAGCGGTCATCGTGGTTTTAAATGCAGTGGTCCAGTTTTGTTGGAAATGCATTCACACGAAGTTTCGTTCTCCTATTGGGTTGACTGCGACGACTACAATTATCAGTCGAAATACAGTCTTCCACAATTTTTCTGTTCTCGTTCTTAGCTTGTTTTTACTTTCTGGTTCGGTGTCTGTTGGAGAATGCTCTCCCACATCGGACACGGGATGGCCAAGTAATGGACCTTATTAATGACTGGGTCCTACCACTCATAGCTTATGGGTTTTGAGATGGTCTCTCAGTCTTAACATGGTATGAAACGGGTTTATGTCCTGGCCTCCATTGTGGTTTATGGGCTTCTCTCCCCTTCTCCATCCAATAAGTTGAGCACCACTTCCATACTTGGTGGGCCAGCTGCGGGAAGGGACCATGTTGGAGAATGCTCTCCCACATCGGACACGGGATGGCCAAGTTAATGGCCTTATTAGTGACTGGGTCTTACTATTCATAGCCTATGGGTTTTGAGATGGTCCCCAGTCTTAACAGTGTCTACCTGTCCTTTTCATACAAGCAGAATATGCTCCCCAAGAAAATTCATAGCTCTCTATCACCGACGTTTCCTTCTGGGTCTTCTCAGACTACCCATTTTCGGAGTCAACTGTCGTCTGAAACTTGTGTAGAGAACATAGAAATGCATACTGCGCAGAGTAAACCAAAGAAAACTTAATTGCGTAATGAAAGGTTCCTACTTTTTTGGTGGAAAATTGGAAGAGGCACACGCATAGACTGAAAGAGGTAGAAATACGATTCACTTTTAGTAAGTTATACAGAGGTTATAATCTAACAACCCTTTATTATATATGGTGGACACAAGGCTTGTTACAATTCTTAAAGACATTAGCATAACAGTGTTGGACCTTTTAAGGTCATTATTCCCAAACTTCATAAGAAACTAGCAAAGACAGGTTTTCACCATACTAGATTTCAGTTTAGTTGAGCAAGAGAGGTTCAACTAGTACAGATATGACGCTGTTCTTTGTCTCTCGATCTTGAACGCCGAATCCATCTCCGTATCGGTAAAGGACATGACCCATGCGCACGATATTTGTGACAGTATTGACAAACGACTGTGCCTTGGGGATACGAGTGAAGCATTGTCCATTTAATTTCTTCCACGTTTTGTTTATCATGTCCCTGATGTGCTCTGAAGCCATTTCCTCAGAAACATTCGCTTCTTTCATGTAACATAGGATTGAGGAAGCAGCATCCCCTCTTTCTATTTCAGCCTGTTACAAGTAATTTTAGAGGTTATAAATAAATCAACCTATGCACCATGAAAGAATCATTATTTTTCAATTCAAGGAAACGTAGGTTACCTTTGAAGTTGCAAGATCGTTGCAAAGTCGAACTATCAGAGATATATTATACATCAGATCTCCCCTTTTCTGCACAAACTTTTCAAACTCATCTTCTACCTCATGTTCTATGCAAAAGAATGCATGGGTCAAAATCACAGAGACCGATGATGATATCCATGCATTCCTCATATATTCTTGCAAGGATGGTGTATAGCCTATGTTCTGCCACTTTGCTTCCACAAGTAATGAAGAACAAAAATCTGTCCACTATTGATACAAAACAAGCAAAAAATAGTTCTCACTTAAAAGTAGAATGACAATGTTGTATAGGTAACGTAGTAGGAGACAAACAGATAAGTACCGCTTTCTTTAGATGAGGTAATGAATGGCTCCAACGCTTCCCCTTATGAATCTCATTCACGATCTCATC